>AYEL01060374.1:0-35767 GCA_000484575.1 Olivierus martensii | reverse complement strand
AATTATTATTATTAAATAATTACTATAATAAAATCATAATTAATAAATTTTTAACAGATAGAATTAAAAACAAACACTAATTTCCTGAAAATTGAATTTATTTTTTTGCAAATAATTTAGCAGCATGAAGTTTTTAGAATTAATGTAATTTAAGGCAATATTTAATAAAAAACTAATAATTCTTAATAAATAAATAAAACCACAATAATTGGCACGTTATTGCTGTATTAGGCTGAAATTTGATGATCACTTGGCACTTAAAAGCTCTGAAATTCAAAATCAAATGGTAGAAGTAGACTAAATAGGTAACAATTATCATAAGTATTGTATTATGGCAGTGATTTCAAAACTTTGTGTCTGCGCCCCCTTTTCTCATAAAAAATTGGTACGCCTCCTCATTTTCATAACAAAATCTATTTTTATAAATACTTTCTATTTACAATAAAATACTACAAAATAAAATACCATGGGGTCTGTGCTGAGCCAATCACTAAGTTATCGAGCTCGCTATCACCAATAGTCGTTAACCTCGAACGACTAACAGGGAAATATCTACACTTAGATAAATCGATGTGCTGAATCACTTGTTATCTCTAGATAGATAGAGCAAAAGAACTGAGATGTGTCTGGGTTCCATACTATCGATAATTTTACGGCATGTCCAATAGGAAATGAGCTCTAAAGTTTCGTTTTGACCATGCTAGGCCTAGAGAAATGAAAGAACACGTGCAGTTTTTGTTTTCGTTAACAAAAATGTCCCAAAAAAGAGTGGAAAGGACCGGCATGAAGCAATTTGAGATGTTATTAAACTTTATGGAAAATCACCAACAATTAGTTTCGGGTAAACTAGAAGTAAATTTTACAATAAGGGACAGACAACGGCTGTGGGAAGAGTTATCCGAAAAACTTAATGCTGCTGGAAATGGCTCAAGAAAAGATGCTGAAAAATGGAGGAAGGTAATGTTATTTACTTGATTCCCATAAATATGATAATCATTAAAATTTTTTAATAAATTGCAATATATCAAAATGCGTTTTACATACCAACTAAAATAGTTATTCTGCTTGCTGTATGTTGACCACGGTATAATTTAAATAAAATTGTTATTCACTACAGATTACTGCCTTATCGAATAAGTATTACGAGTTACGACTAGAACTGACAGATAGAATCATGCAAAGAGGGCGGGATGTTGAGTTTGCCTTTCGTATCCACACCTCTATCGCACTTAGTCAATGGTTGCTGTTTTTCAAACCGTGTTTTTGTATGGTTAGGAAGGCCAAACTTGATAAAAAAAAACCTAGCAGGATATTCCGTGGCGTCATGGGAACTGAATGGGGAGAAAAAATTTTTTTTGCTCCAATGTTGAGTTCGCCCTTCGTATCCGCAACGCCTCAATTGTTTATCGATAGAATTATAACATGTTTTTATTTAAGCTATTATTCATCGTTTAAGATATTACTTATATTCCTATATTCTAAACCAGTGGTTCTCAACCTTTTTTTTCCGCGGGCCGCATACATTTGGTTGCTGCATTAAGCGGGCCGCAACATGCTATATCAACAGTCGGAAATCGGTTGGTGTCACGTGAAAAAGTGACTTCTAAAAATTCGCCTACAAAAAACTCGACTTCTCAATTCGTGAATGTTATAGGTTAGTGTTTCCAAACTGACCTATGATCTGTAAAATTTTATGAGTGCATCAGGAAGGACCTAGCAAATTAGGAAGATTCTAATCTTTCCAGATTTTAAAAAAAATTTTATATAAGAATTATTATTATTATTTTTTGTTTTTTTTTGCATTGGGATAAAAATTCCTCGCTTTCATTAAATTCATGACTGTGCGTTCCGGGCCGCAGGTTGTGAATAGCTGTTCTAATCCCTTGAACAATGAACGAAAATTCAAACAGAATTCTGTGCATTAAGTAAATAATATTAATTTATCATCTTATTTTTCCAATTAAAATAAGTATTTAAACTTTTTTTTTAACAATTGTGTTATCAATGTTTTAAAATAATATAAAATGTTTTATTTCATGTTTAAGAAAAACTTTACTTTGACTACTGCCACTTGTCACTAAACTTTTTTTTTAACAATTGTGTTATCAATGTTTTAAAATAATATAAAATGTTTTATTACATGTTTAAGAAAAACTTTACTTTGACTACTGCCACTTGTAAATATAGAATTAACATTTTGTTCAGATTGAATACAAAAACTCTGATACGCTGAAATGTTCATGCTTTTGTTAATATTCGCAATTATAAATAACAACTAACTGAATCAGTTAAAGATGTAAAGAGTTCGTTCTCAATCAGTGGTACTGAAGACATTACTAGTGGTACGTGTATAATCCTGATTTCCTATTTGTATACAAAGCATATTTTTGTTGGTGGTACTGAAATTTTTGAATTTTGATTTTGATGTTACGCATTTATGAAAAGGTTGAGAACCACTGATCTAAACCATTGAGTGTACGACAACATTCAAAGTAAAATCTTGCCTTAGTGGCATTATTTTTGACTACATAATATTGGTCAGGGCCGGCGCTACCATGTAGGCAAACTAGGTAACCGTCTAGAGCGCAAAACTTCACGCTATGCTTTATTCATACTTTGCTAAAATATCAAAATTAAATAGTGATATATGATTTACGTATCGGTACCTTTTCCTTACACATCACACTATTTTACTATTTAACTTTTGGTTCTTTTTTGTTTCTTACCTAAATGATTTGAACTTACTGCTATTTAAAATTCGTTTAAAATAAATACTTTAAAACGGGTAAACTTTGTCTAGGGAGCAAAATAACCTGGCATCGGCACTGATACTAGTATTATTTATTTGAAATACAAATATTTTTCTACTTATGTCTTTCCTGTTTTTGGTGAAAGTTTCTTTACATTAATAAAGCATCGTATTAATATTACATCTTTGTTAATCTTACATTTAAAGAAACTAATATGACAGTCGCTATATAATACAAATTTTAATTAAAACATTATTGTGTTAAAAATATTTTATCTTATAGTTCTATTGTATCTTATTATTTATTAAACATTTGTTTGAAAAAATAAGTCTGATGAAAATGCTTGTATTTTAGATCGATTGATCAATCTAAACTGATTAATAAATAATCTGGTTGTGCAAATGGCCGGCAACTATAAAAATACATTCCCATGATTTGTGCTAGTGAGCCGATTGCATAAGTGAGTTTCGTTGCGCAAATGAGTCATACTCCTAATTTGGGTATGACCCATTTACGCAACTGGCTCACTAGCGCAATCATGGGAATATATCATATCATATTATTAATATCACTAGTTTTTATTTCAATCGATTCATTTGAGCACCAGCCCCATTTTTGCGAAACCAGACTAGTTAATTTAACAATCATTTTAGATTAACAGTAAAATATACACATTTTTATCATACAAACTTATACAAATAATTTATTAAATTTTTCAAATAAAAATTTTTAATAAATTACAAGATATGGTAAAATTATAAAATAAGATATTTTGAACACAGTAATATTTTAGCCATTGCTATACTTTCTGAGAGGAGAGAAATTTTAATTAAAATTTGCATTATTTAGAGACTGCCTCATTGTTTTTTTAGATGAAAAGATATATAGTATGCCTATTATATTCTGTTCAAACCATTGATGATTCAAACAGATGATTAAATATACTAATCTTTTAAAAGCTCTCATAGAAAAATGATCTTGTTTATAAAACTTCAAGATCATTTTCTATAAGAGCTTTTAAAAGTTTTAATGATTATTATTTAAGTTTTGATGTATTGCAAAATCATTTTTCTTTGTTTTTTGAGGGGCACATTGAGAAAAAAATTTTCTCCTATAGTGAATATTATAAAATCATATATTTATTAATAAAGTAAATAAAGCCATGTTTATAATGTATAAGCTACATTATTCCCTAATATTGCATATGCGCACTGTAAAATTATTTGATGATAATACAGTACTACTTTAATTTACAATATGAATAGAAATACTAGTACAATATATGATTTTTCATTGTTACTTTACTTTCTAGAGCACTTATTATCAAATAATGAATAAATTAATTTCAAACAATTAATTCTTATTAAAATCTTCAATTTTTTACTTTTCATAAAAATTTCAAAAAATAAGTTATAGAATATAATATATAAGAGAGAGTATTTTAGTTGCACTAAGAAAAATTAGCATATGAATAGAGGCTTGAAATTAAATGCAGTAAAATGTTTAGCATATAAATCTAAAGAACGTGTATCGACCGTGATAATATGTTGGACCCATTTTTCTAACTTTTCAGAAACAAGAAAAATTTGCCTTTTTTTTGGTAAAATATATGATTTCAGATTTAATTATTAATTGATGTAGGTTTGAGATTATTTTTCATCCAATTAAGCTTTTCAATCTTATTGCTTTTTTTAAGTAAAAAGAATTGTTGGATACAACATTTCATCTTTTAAATTCCACTTTACGTGAGATATAGACAAATTGAATTTATTCAATAATTCGCTTTTAACAGATTTTGTGGACTACGATGTTTCAGTATTGGAAGGGATAAGTTATTATTGAACAAGAAAAAAAAAATCTCAGTTTTTTCAAAAGTGAGGATTGCAACATATTCCTGTATCACTCGTCGATATACAGTATATACAGTAATCTGAGTACGGTATATAATAGAATTTTAATTCATACTATAAAGGCAATAAAAAATATAAAATCAATTTAAAATTAGAGCGTGTATTTGAAAATGTATGCTTTAATTTTAGAAATTTGAGAAAAGCTGTAATTTGATTACAACTTTTCTCAAGTTGTGCCACGCAGAGCCCTGACCTTGCATTCTTATCACGTCTCAGGGCACAAGCTCCCATCTGTTTATCCAATTGAAGTTTACCACGTTTTTTTAATAGATGATTTATTTATTATTAAAATTAAATAAATTAATATATATTTACAAAATTTCTCAAAGTTTTAAATTATAATGTCTTATACATCAGTAGATAGAGGAATCTACAATAAACGAATTACATCTTTGTTTTCTATATACAATATATAAAAATAACGAATAAATAAGTTACAGTAAATATATACAGACACTGTATATATAAACATATACTTGTTACATCTTTGTTTTCTATATACAATATATAAAAATAACGAATAAATAAGTTACAGTAAACATATACAGACACTGTATATATAAACATATATATAGAAGCAGTGTGGGTTGGGGATTCTCTGTTTAATTTTTCATTATTAAAAAGGTCTTCAAGATCAATAAAGTTTAAAAACTGTTATATTAATATCGTGTATTGATTTATTTTAAAATTTAATATTTAAAAAATAATTCTTTTTTATATAAATGGCGAGTAAAACATATGAAAAAATTAATAGGAAAAATACTATCCAGATTTAGAACATCCATTTATATTTCCGTTTTTTAAATAGTAGTATCAACTTTCGTATTTTTTAAATGGGAAATGTCATTTCAAATTTTAAAAAAAATGATAAAAGATGGCTATAATATTAAACTTCATTTCCATGACCTTTGCTTGGAAAAATGATATGGAAATTACAGTTTATATTTCGTATTCACATCTGTGAATAATTTAAAATTGTACTGTACTATACTGTATTTGATTTGTCTACTTTCTCAAAATTTTGCAGCATTACTTATCAAGAATATTTGAAAAAATTTCGTTTGCTTTCAAAGTATATCTGAGAACATTCATTTTTTTCTTAAATTTATATAAAAATTCATATTCGAATCAGTATAAGAACTTATTTTGAAAAATAATAATAATTTAATGAAGAAAAACTCACTTAAAATTGTGCAAATCCTAACAATAGTATACAGTAGTAAATTTTTATTATAGAATGATACTTTTTAAATTTTTTATCATTTTTTCAATGTTTTTATATTAATACTGCAGTTTAAAACCAGCAATTTGATTATACAATAATAGTTTCATTAAAATTTGTTTTTTATTCATATATATTTATGCTATTTATATACAGTATAGTATTAATTTAACATTAATGTATAAATTATAGAAATAGTGATATTTTTCATCCATTTTTAAATTTAATTGTATGCTATTTATATACAGTATAGTATTAATTTAACATTAATGTATAAATTATAGAAATAGCGATATTTTTCATCCATTTTTAAATTAGATGATTTTTAAAATTCACGCTAAAATAAATAACATTCCATATATTACTTTTATACAGTATATTCAATTAATACGAAGTTTAGATTATGTAGATACACTTAAATATTTATAATTTATATATAATTAATGGATAAATATTTATATTTAACAAAAATCAAAAACTACATTAGACTCCCAATTAACTGGAAGTAGTCGGGAAATTATAAAATTTCCCGGATAATCCGCAAAATATACAAAAATCGAATTTATGGACAATATGCATCTAAATTTAAAAAATAAATTGTGTACATATATTAAAATATTCTATTATTTATTGAAAATGGAAACAAAATATTTGCAGCACGAAGCTTCTTACGAATTATCTGATGTAAATTACGCAACAAATCATCGTAGTTGTTTTTATAATACTGTATCTTATTAACTCAAGTGTAAGAAAGATTCAATAATAAAAATAGATGCTTAAATAAAATTTAAAAAGTTAGTCAAGATCGATGAACTGATCACTGGTTCTTTTCCATTACTGTATTCGATTTTATATGTCTTTTTGTTGAAAAATTATCAATATATGATTTATTGAAGATAATCAGTATCGAATATAATAACTGAGAGAAGATATTTCGCTTATTTTGGGGCAATAATCCGGATAAATATTAGGCCTGTCCAATCTGAATGAAATATTGTATATACACAATATTGGAATCCTCTAGGACAGTGTTTTCCAAATTGTGGGGCGCTAGTCTATTGAAAGCGGCGCGCAAGAATTAACAAAACATCATTTTGAGACAAATAAAACAAAGAATAAATTCAAATTAATGAAATATTGTATATACACAATATTGGAATCCTCTAGGACAGTGTTTTCCAAATTGTAGGGCGCTAGTCTATTGAAAGCGGCGCGCAAGAATTAACAAAACATCATAAATTCAAACTGATGTCAGGAAAAAAATGAATCAGCAAAAGGGTTATAAATACAGTACAAATATCCATGTACCCAAAAACTTTCTACAGTTAGAAACTAAAATTTCTAACTGTAGCTGTTTTAAAAACAAAATATCGATCTCATTTAGTCGGGTGTTCTTAACCTTTTGATGACTCCAGACCCCCGATGGATTGTTCAGTATGGTCCCATATCTCCTTCACTTGACTGTTGATATATATATATATATACAGCAGCGTTCGAGAAAACTCGAGTAATTAGGTCAGGGATCTCCAAACTACTGCCCGCGATATGATTTTATGCGGCCCGCCAATTGGACTCTATCTCTATTTTTGGGACAACATATCTTTGCGAACAAACTTTTTCGCGAATGAAATATATCAAGTCAAAATACAGGGCAAATTTATCTGATGAGCATCAGAAAAATCGCTACTTTTAATTAGCATTTCAAAATTTGAACCTGAGTTTAATAAGATTTTAAAAACAAACACATTTACATCATTCACGTTAATGGTTTTTATTATAATTTATGATGAAAATATAATATGGGAATTTGCTGATAGTGTTTGTTGTCATTAATATACGATAATTTAATTTCACATATTCTGTAATCAGTTTTTATTTGCTTTCAATAAAACTCTTATCTAATTCTAGAATTTTTTTTTTTTTGCTACGGCCCTCTGAACAGTCCTGAAATTTTTTTTTTTTTTTTGCTACGGCCCTCTGAACAGTGCTGAAGTACTTAATGTGACCTTAATCAGTTTTTATTTGCTTTCAATAAAACTCTTATCTAATTCTAGAATTTTTTTTTTTTTGCTACGGCCCTCTGAACAGTCCTGAAGTACCTAATGTGACCCTCATAGCGAAAAGTTCGGAGACCTCTGAATTAGGTTAATGAAAATTGTTTAAGTAATTTGGAACATTTGAAATTCGCGCGATAACTCGTCTTGGGTTTTCTTCTGAATCATTTGATTTGTCACATTCCGACTGCGAGGAAGAGGGTGACGCAGAGAGCAAAAGATAGCAGTGTGAGCAGACTCTTTGTGAGAAATTGGTGCGTCAAATCAAAAACAAACTGAATGTGTTTCTAAAGACCCTCAAAATGAAGCTGAAGGTCAATCACTTGCAAAGACTATATCCAAGTAGTTCGAAATCTTTGAGCGACCTGGTGAAAAAACAACAAATGAAATAAAACTAATGAACGCTCTCCAATCTATACCACCAAAAATTGTAGAAGTCCTTTTCGGCTGCAGGACTTGAAAGGTCTTTTTCGGCTGCAGGACTATTTATAACCAAACTTAGAACTAGACTCAATTGCCTGTATTTCTTACGTTCATATTTTAGAACTAAATTGCCTGTATTTCTTACGTTCATATTTAATGTCAATTGCCAAATCAGTTTCAAAATAAAGTTAAATAAAATTTTTTTAACAATGTAGTCACTACTCACTACTCACTAATCTGTCATGGTTTAAAAAGAAAATTAACATTTTCTTTTTAATTACATTATTACATTGACCATTCGTCGTCGGAGTATAAGTTGATTGTCGAAATTTTGTTGTTCTCTGAAACAATATGTCACGTATTCATGCATTTCTTTTAGATTTTGAAATTTGCGATTGCAAAACCATGATATACAATAACAATTTCACAATATTCAGTTTTAATTCCATCTACAAAAATATCGGGAAATCCCGGGATCCCGGGAAAAGAACATTTTTTATCCCGGAATCCCGGGATTACCGAAATCCGGGAAAAAGACAATCCCTAGTTGCCAGTATGACTTCCAAATATATCAACAGCTTGAATTTACTGTACTTTAGAGATCGAATCCCATACTCCGATTAAGAATCTCTGCATTGAAACCAGGGATACCCCCTGTTAAGAACCTCTGATTGAAAAGAATTGCGATTAGCGATATCTTCAATGACACCCCGATTTGAGAAAATTTGTGCTGAAAAATAAGCTCAACAATCATTCTCTGATTGAAAAGAATTGCGATTAGCGATATCTTCAATGACACCCCGATTTGAGAAAAGCTCAACAATCATATTAAATATTATGTTATATTAAACATGTATTCTATTTTTCGTTTTTTTTGGTAAGGTTTGTTTAAATTGTATTAAAAAATTATTATACCATAATAATTATATAATTTTTTTATGTATAAGAACTTTATTCATGCAAAATATGGTATATTGTTCTGTAGTATTAAATTGTAAGTATAAAGTATACTGTATATAAACTGAGACTGTTATGAAAATGAGGAGCATACAAAGTTTTTGTGAAAAAAGGGGGCTTAGGCACAGAGTTTGGAAACCACTGATATAACCAACGATATAAACCACTAGCGAACCCAAATGAGATATTGGGCGAGACGAAAAAAACTGCTTCATCCGTACCGGGATTCGAACCCGGGACCTTTGGATTAGAAGTCCAACGCGCTATCCACTGCGCTACAGGGACTTAGGTATTCATTTTAGCAATTAAATTTATATGGCTAAATATTCACATTGTGACATAAAGGTAAAATTATTTTTTAAAATCTTGCTCTTCGCTTTTTCTCTCACTATATGCATATTTTACTTTTTATGGAAAGAAATTGTGCTGTTGTTTTCAACTTAGATTTCTGTACTGCGCAAAATATTACTTTCAGAACACACACTGAATCAATTCTGACAAATAATTTAATGAACATCAGAAACCAAGGAAAATAAGTGTCATAATCAGAGCATTCCACGAATATGTATAGTATAAATTCAACAGAATCATCAGACGAAAATCTATAGGTTTTCAATATAATAGAAACTATGATTTGCAATTATTTTCCAGGAAAAGAAAATTAAACATCGGTTCGTAGTTCTTCTTCTTCTTTTGATGTAATATGGATGTTTTAGATCGGTTCGTAGTGTCTGAGAGAAAATTCAAAATAGATTGATAAAATGCAATTTAATAACGCCTAAAAATGAATACAGGAAGAGAAAGAAGAATGCAAGATTTTCATAGACGAAAAAGTTTCGTATTCCGATTTTAATATTTAGCAATATAAATTTATTTGGAAGAACCACTGACCGACTCACTGTAGCGCAGTAGATAGTGCGTTGGATTTCTAATCCAAAGGTCCTGGGTTCGACTCCTGGCGAGGTTGCTGAGTCTTTATCTATATTTTTTTCTTCACTGTAGCGCAGTAGATAGTGCGTTGGATTTCTAATCCAAAGGTCCTGGGTTCGACTCCCGGCGAGGTTGCTGAGTCTTTATCTATATTTTTTTCCTTCCTCGTACATTATTGAAAAGTTTTATTTTTCCTCTTTTTATAAATAATGTTTGTAGAAAAATAAAATGACACACAAATTCTAATTATATAACACAGTGTTTTCCAAAATGAAGGGGCATAGCAAGTTTTTATGAAAAAGGGGGTGCAGACACAAAGTTTGGAAACCACTGCTCTAGGGAATTATTGGCTACCTGTATCAAACTCAATGGTTCTAACGGCCATATTCACCAGCTGTGATCGACAGTCAAAGTCGGCTGGACCGCGAGTTAAAACTCAAATTGGTATTCACCACCTCTTGACCATCAGTCGAAAGTTAACCTGGACCAGCGACATTGATCCAAGTATTTCTACGGTTAGAAGTCGAAGTCCAAAGTTAACGCATGCGCCGAAACTATTATTAAAACTACTGAATGGTTAACATGGAGGATTTTGAATAAGATAATTTGAAAATGCTACAAAATATTCAATTTTTTGAAAAATTTGTCATCGTAACAGAAAAATTTTCTTCCGGAAGTCCAACATTTTGTTTACGGTTCTAATCAATGGCGTAACTGAAAACTGAGAGGCCCCCGCAAAAATGTCGATGTGGCCCCTTCTTTTTAATTTATCTATATCTAACTGACAATTAAGTAAATGACCAGAATCTCTTAATTTATTGATTTCTACTGTTTCTAGTAAATCTAATATTTTTTCTTTGGTCGAGTTATGTAAAATTTTAAAATCAATCTTAAACACATGATTACATTCTAACAAATGATACGCATAATTTGATTTATTTGTTCTACGTATAAGATTTTAGACTTGTGTCATATAGATGTATACAGCTTAGTTTGTGGTAGCTTGCCATTTTCGTGAGCACTGCATTAGATGTATTTGTAGTGCTTTAATCAAACAATCGCTGCACCCGGAAACAAAAAATGTATGTGAAAACAATGCATAAATTGTAAATTAGTGCTAACTAAGTTTTAGAATTCCAGCTAACGAACGCCGACGCCCTACGTTAAATAGGTTTTCTAGAAGATCAACTGATGTGAAAGAAGAAAATAATGTGTGGCAACTTTTGGCATAAATTGTACTGCATAATTAAATTTATTCGTTGTTTTATGTAATTTCTGTGATATTTTTTATTTTTTTTTAAATTTTAAAGATTTTTTTATTTTAAAATACAATCGGACCTTCATATATCGAAATTGAAGGTGTCTTAGAAAAATTTCGATATACTGTATAGAAACTTCGTTATATAGAAACCTGAAGTTTCTCTAATGTAGCATAGTAATTAAGTGATATTTTCTCCGTATTGCTTCGAAGTTGAAGGTATCTTAGAAAAATTTTGATATATAGAAACTTCATTATATAGAACCTGAAGTTTCTCTAATGTAGCATAGTAGTTAAGTGATATTTTGTCCGTATTGCTTTTTTCGCGTCCCCCTGACGGCGGCGATGGTAGCTCATGGTTTGTAAAACTCCAACTTAAAAAATGATTTGAAAAAAGTTTTAACAAGCCCTTCCACAGGCTGCCCACCCCTGCGGAGGGATCAGCCGGATTGTGGAGGATGGGATCGACGGGCCGGGCCCAGACCCTATGATAAATATTTTCAGGGGTGGGACCGAGACTCGAACCCGGGTCTCCAACGTGGAAACGCTTCGGCGGGAAGTCGAGGTTATTGGGGATTAATTGTTTGGGTTTTAGAGGTTTTTTCTTCGGGGTGAGTTGGGCCCCGTGTCGCGGGGTCTGCTGACCGTCAGCTACGCCACTGGTTCTAACGGATTACGCACTGTCTATAGTTAGTATCAAGAGTTAGGATGCATTTTCTGCCGAATCATTTCAATTTTCGACAAAGGATATTATAAAATACAATTTTAAAATATGATTGATATTTATAAAATTGATTTTTATATTTTTGTTTTAAGAAAATTAATGTGCGAAATCCGCATTATTCATAGCAAGCAGTTTATATGCAGTATAAAATTATTTTTGATGTATTTTTGATTGATTATTTTATTTGTAATTCAATTATTGTTATTAGTAAATAAATAATAGTGCACTTAATACAAAAATACAATATATTGAAAATCGCAACATAGGGACACTGATCTACACTTGTGTTCACATAGAGCAGTGTTTCCCAATGTGGGGCTCATGCTCCACAAGGGGCAATTTGATTTTTCAGGGGGCAATTCAAAAATGAGTTATTGTCAATGAATATTCAAAATGAGTTATTGTCATTTCTTATGATTTTAGGGGCAATATATACAGTATATAAATATATATTGCGACATACATATTTTTAAAAGTAAAATCGTAATGTATACGGCAATTATGAAACTATTTGCTGTTTTTTCATATAAATTCAATATTATTATTATTTTTTTAACAATTTTTAGTGATTTCTTCCTCAGTACTTCAATTGTCCTTTCGTTCTTTTATTTTTCTGTTTCATGGATGCCATGTTTTTGGAAGCCTGTTTAGACCAAGTTAATAGTCTTTTAGGCTTTCTCCACGTGAATAGGAGTTCACTTTTTGAATAATAAAAATTATATGTCACAGGGGGCATCAGGTTTTTAGAGATGTTTAAGTGGGGCATGGCCAAAAAAAGGTTGGGAATCACTGAACTGACATAGAGTGATTGCTTTTCCGTTCCATGTATTGAGGCGAAACATCTTAATGCATTTCGATTTTGTTTTCTATCTTTTAATTAGTTATTTGAATAATGCTTTTCTGGAGATTCAAAATAATGGAAAATTTCTCTTACAATAGCGAGTATACATTTTTATAAAAACCAAGACAAAAAATTACGCGAATTTTTTTTTCTTAATTTTCTTTCTAAATCTTCGGATGAAAATTATATAAGGAGAATATAATTTTTTTTATGATAAATCGATAGATTATTTAGAATATTTGATATTCTAACAAGATTATAGAAAAGATATGACTTAATTTATGATCAAATATGCGATTATTTCAATGTTTAATGCTCAAGGATGTCAATGCTACATTAAAAATAAATATCAATAAGTTATAATTGAATGTAAAATGGAAAACAACAATATCTGTATTTTTAATTTAATTATAATTTTTATAATTTATTTTTTAAAAAAAAAAAAAAAAAAATATAAAAAAAAAATAAATAATTTTAATTTTATTTATTTATTTTTATTATAATTTTGAAAATCTAATTATATAAAATATAATAAAGAAAAGAATCTGGGATATTTATAAAACTTTCAGATATCTAAGATAAAACATCAGCAATTAAATGGTTCTTTAAGTGGCCGCCGCCAGATACAGAATATCCCATGAGGATATGGAGGCTTAATCAAATTAACCTAACCCAACCTGACTTCATGATCACATAAATGTTTTCAAGGGGTGGGATTCGAGATTCGAACCCGGATCCTCCAGAGGAGAAAGCCAAAGCGTTTCCACGTAGCCAATATAGCCAACAAAAATGGGGTCTTTATTTATAAATGTTACTTATTTTATTTATACATATAAACCATAGTTTGAGGGGCCCCGCGAAAAATATTCCAATCGGGCCTCACACTAACTAGATCCGGCACTGCTACTAGATACTCTACACTTATTACGCCTCCTTGCTAAACTTAATTCAGTCTTTAACTCTTATACTTCTATTAATACTTACAAAGTGCATTGGATGCCTCCTGTATTAGCCTGAGCCAAAACTTGAGCCAATGCCTTCGGTTTAAGCATTATTACTTTATTTTTTAATCAAAACTTTTTTATTAATTAAAATTACCAACTTATTATTAAACAACGTCAACTATAAACTTACCAGATTTACGCAATGCTCATTCATATACCGCCACTTGAAAACATTTTCGAAAAGTCAAAAATTCATTTTTATTTTTAAAATTACAATTATTAGTTCTACGAAAGTTTTTATATATAAAGAAAAAATATCTATATTTTTGAATTATATTTAAAAATTAATTGTAAAGATTCAAGATGATAAAAAGTAATATTAAAAAATTTATGATGATAAAAAATAATAATCAAAACTAAACATTTTTTCTTTAGCGCCGATATCCAATCTTGTCGATTGCTAAGTGATGAGAGCCATGGGATCATATCGGGCCTTACTCAACGACGTAGCTGAAAACTGAGAGGCCCTCCCGCAAAAATGTCGATGGGGCCCTCTCTTTTTAATTTATCGATAAAATTTATTTCAAACGCTATGTAAACTCTGTAACGCGGGGCGTCGACGTAATTTATAATAAATCATTTGCTTAAACGTAAACGATCAAAACTCTGTAACTCTGGGTGTCAACGTTTATTTATAAGGATGCCGACGTAAAAAAAGCCTAACACAAACTAATTTATTAATACGGGTAATACGTGAAACTTTATACAGGTGAAAATAATTTTATTATATATACAAATTTTAAAACTTTTAAACAGATTTACATTGATTTAAATGAACGTAATTTTATTTGGACAAATTAAACAACAATTAAATACATCAGAAGATATTTAAGTTTACACGCTGTTGCGAAATCTTTCCGAACATTTGCATTTTTATTTGCAAATCTTAGTGGAATTGTGAAGATCCGCAAGGCGTCGCTGTAGTCAATTGTCAGAATGTCAGAATTTTGCGAGCTGAATTTGAACTATCACGTGCGTAAGCGGCACGGAGCTCCAGGTTCGGAAAAATGACCAACTCTTGTGTAACAAATAAAAATAAAACGTTTATTTAAGCAAATAAAATAAAATATAATTACAAATAATAACAAATGGAAGATTTGAAGGAATAAGGATCGTAAATTTACCAAACGAACCTAATTGGAAATGATACCGATAATGTTTAGCATTACCTGAGGAAATAGAGTCTTTGATAGATTGCTTCTTCTTAATATCGTCGGAAGTTATACGAAGTCGTTTGTAACAGATAGATGACAGAAACATCATATATATTAAGGATGCGACTTCCTTAGCCAGGAAATAGGGAGAGTCCGATTAACGGGAAGATGTGCCGTTTTCTTAGGTGTTTCCTTTAGATGTAGTAACAGTACCTTATTCTAATGTCCAAACTGTTCCTTCAGTCCTTCGATGGTGTTCGGTTCCCTCGTCTGTCCCCCGGGCGGGGCGGATCCGACGGGACCCGGCACTGACTCCAGCGGGTCAGGCCCCTTTGTCCGTCCAGAACCAGGAACTTACTTCAACTCTTCTTCCAGTCTGTTGCTAACGGACGCTACTCCCTTTTATATTCGGTGAATAATTAGTGATTAATCGGTAAGCAGGAACTTGCAAGAAAGAGAGAGATTTTTATCTATTTTTACATCCTTTGTTAGGACTAACTTTCAGACTCTATTTCCCTTCGTAAAATATTGCCAAATGTGGCGAAATAATTATAAATTATTGAATTTTAATTAAATTTTGATTTAAATTATGATCGTTCGAATCTTGAAAATGATCGTTTTACATATATAAAATATTCAAATATATAGTTAAATGGTGGGTCCACCGGGACCTCACAGAATGATATTATTTTTTTTAGCTCTGTCGCATTCTATGGATAACATAGCTAAGCCTGCTTATTATAAATTATTGAATTTTAATTAAATTTTGATTTAAATTATGATCGTTCGAATCTTGAAAATGATCGTTTTACATATATAAAATATTCAAATATATAGTTAAATGGTGGGTCCACCGGGACCTCACAGAAATTAATTATTTTTTTTAGCTCTGTCGCATTCTATGGATAACATAGCTAAACCCGCTAATCGCACTTACGTCATTGTTGCTACGTAAATAACTTTTAATTATTTTTAGTTTAGAAGAAGATCGTTCTGCCGAAGCTACAGTAACAGGTAATTTCAAGTATAATTTTATAGCTATAATTACGTCGGCGGATATTATTCAAAAAAGATGAATGATTTTTTATCAAGTATTTAAAAAGATCATTAATAGACATATTATCTGATAATGGGAAAATGCCCCTGAAGGGACAGAAAAAAGTGAATATACTTGAGGTCTCAAATCTCGAAAAGAAGTGGCAAGCATCAGGACAGTAGATTTTCTCAGTATAATGCGAGTCTTCGATATGCCGCCCCTTAAATATCAAATTGTATTTTGATTTCGCTGCTTATGCTGCTCCCTTACTATCCCGCTTGATGCAGCCGCCTCTCTGTATCATAGCCCACGGCCCTGACACGCATCAATACGAACGTATAATATTTAAAATCAGTTTTTACAGTTGAAGTATACTTTAACCTCTTACTTGGAAAAAATCTCTTCACGAAAAAGTATATTCCGCAGCATCGCTTACAAAGCTAAACCTCTCGCTGCTTACTAACTCTATAAGGTTTTACTCGCTCAGCTGCGGAATATACTTTTTTCGTGAAGAGATTTTTTCCAAGTTTAAAGGTTAAAGTATACTTCAACTTTAAAAATTGATTTTAAGTGTTCTACGTTCGAATTGATGCTTGTCATGGCCGTGTGCTATGATACAGAGAGGGGGCTGCATCAGGCGGCATAGTAAGCGGGCAGCATAAGCAGCGAAATCAAAATACAATTTTATATTTAACACGTTAAAGACCGCTTAAAAGAGCATAAGGAAAATCTGCAGAGAGGCAATCTTACAACAGCGTTAGCACAAAGAGCTTTTGAAAAAGATATTAATATCTGTTGGGAAGAGGCCAGAATTATAAGAAAGGTGCAAGAAGGTGGCATTTCAAAGACTCGCATTATACTGAGAAAATCTACTGTCTAATGCTTGTCCACTTCTTTTCGAGGTTTGAGACCTCAAGTATATTCACTTTTTCTGCCCCTTCAGAGGCATTTTCCTATTAACTAGTCTATTCCTTTTTGTTAGGCTGAAATGTCGAAGTCTAATTAATCTGGTAATTTTAAATAAATTTATTTTGAAAGAATATAATCAATAATGCCAATATTTACATAATTAATTCATTATAGATTATAATAACTGTTATTTAAAATAAAAATACAGTACAGTACTGACTATATTTAAATCAAATTTATATGTATTTCTCACATCGTTAATTCCTTGGTTGATTCCTTATAATCAGTGGTAGCTTTGGGGGGCTCGCGCGGGCAATATGTCGGATTACTGTACGTATAAGCTAACTCGCCGGTTGTAGCAAATTCGTGTTCACTTGGCCGAAAATCTTTGATTCCACGTTCTCTCAGTTCATCTAATAAATTTTCTGCTACATTATCTAAAAACGAAAAAGAAAAAATTTGTCCGCCGCCTTAAGGCCGGTTTTTTTATCAACAGATGACGCCACACTCCATTCAAGTAGAATACTATGTGGCGGAATGAAACAAGCCCTTCCACAGGCTGCCCACCCCTGCGGAGGGGTCAGCCGGATTGTGGAGGACGGGGATCGAAGGGCCGGGCCCAGTCCCCATGATAAATATTTTCAAGGGGTGGGACCCCAGTCTCGAACCCGGGTCCTCCAGAGTGGAAAGCCTAAGCGTTTTCACGCGGCCAATCCTGCCGACTGCGCGGGCCCTTTGTTAAATTTGTCTGTAATTTGCGAGCCTCTTGTTCTTTTTTTGTTTGCTTGTTTATTTCAAGAAAAAAAAATGTCTTGTGTCATAATCATACTTTGACTAATATTAGTCTTTCTCTTCCTAGTATTTGAGTATAAGAATGTACTGTACATTTCGAATAGTGGCACCTTCCTAGTATTTGCGTATAAGAATGTACTGTACATTTTGAATAGTGGCACCTTCTAGAGGAACCGAGTCCTCCAGAGTGGAAAGCCGAAGCGTTTCCATGCGGCCAATCTGGCCGACCCTTAGGTCGGGATTCCACTATATCTGAAAACACGCCTGAAACTGAAAGTGACACAGCTTCCGGTTTGTACGCCGTATCTTCGCCAGAGATTCACCTGAAAATACAGTAGAATCCAAGCCTAAAATTTTTAACGTTTCAGTTTCTGGTCTAACTACATAACCAATCAGAGTTTAATTTTCAGTAGCTAAGATGGCGGTGAGCGGACCAAGAAAAATTTTCGGTTCAAGACTTTTAGGTTCTGCGCATATTAATGCTATGAATAATAAAAAGCTCTTATTTTATTAATTTCTTTCGTGTTTTAACTGAGATAGATTATACGAATCTTAAGAAAATTACCGGTAATGATTTATAATTTTAATGTTTTTCTTCTTAATTAACTCGTTTTTGTGTCGCAGTTTAGACAAAATGGTAGAAGCGTGTTGTAAACGAAGGAGAAACTTAGAAATACTATTTAGAATTCCGAAAATACAATTTTCTTCAAAATAAGCGAGAAAAATACAAATTTCCACTTTTTTCCCAGCCCTCCCACAAAAATCATACACGAGCCGCCGCTGGTCTGGAACAAGAATGATGTTGTTTTCCATTTCCAAGAAATTAGGAGCTCTTTGTTGCTTGAGCCCATCAAACAGCTTGCAACAAAACAAATGACTGAATTTTTTAAACACATTAAGAACCCACCAGAATAATTAAAGAAAATGATCTTAACGAAACTAGAAGCGCCAAAATTGCAAGATAAATTCAGAATTCTTTGGCTTGCTACAGAAAGATTTATAGAGAGAGGAAGAATGCTGCCAATCAGCTGAATCTCGACTGTTTCATTAAAAAAGTTGAAGAGATCATCAGCCTATCATCCCAGAGACGTCAAGAGAGCAAGAGAGTGATGATCAAGAATCATCAGATCCAATCCATTCATAATTGGATTGAAGACTGACAGAATTATATAGTGTTTAGATATTTATGACATTGTATTAATTAAATTCATTCATCCAATCATTTATTCATTAAAATTTTTGTATTTTGTCTATAAGTTTAAATAATTCATTCATTAAAATTATTTTCGTTCTGTGAAGTTTTCATTTTTTTATCACTGAAGAAACCCCTATCTCTATCTCACCCATACTAAAATTCAATTCACTTTACACGATTATTTCATAGAACCAATTAATCCCGTAAAGCGAGGGGCACCTGTGTTGTTAAATTACAAGTTTTATTCGACCCAATTTTTAGACAAATTTTTAAAATTAGTTGTCTAAAAACACAAATAAACCAATGAAACTTCTGTTATGAATTCTTGAATCATCTTATGCATTGTGACTTTGATTAAAAATATATTTGACATTGGTCATAGAGTTCTCAGCTTCAAACATATATTGATGATGTAAATGGAAGAGTTACCGACTTCTGCTCATCAAGATTTCATTAATACATATCTTGCACGTACGTTCGGTGCAGAGAATTCTCAATCTCGTCTATATTATCTCAATCTTGTCTACATAGGGGATCCTCCTGTGCAATAAATTTAAACACGATTGAGCATGCAAGCTTTGGAAAAGAAATGATGCCACTAAAACAATGTAAATTAAATGTAAACATTTTTTCAGACAGGAGTAGTAACTTATGATGCAATTCTGTTTATTTTTTCAAATTTTGGGTAGTCTTCCAGTGCACGCCCTATTTTCACGACTGATTACTAAGAAGCATTTTCCAAACCCATATAATTAAATTTGGTATTTTGAATCCACATAATCATTGCAATCTATAACTTATCAACATATTGTTAATTAATAATCGCTCAACCCCATTTTTGTTTTGTTTTTGTAACCAAATAGACTCAAAATTGTAAGGAATAGCAGATATAATCAAATATCTGAACTAAAATCTCTCGGTTCAGTTTTGGTTTTAAGCCACTTAACACAAGTAACATAAAAAAACCGAAACCGAAACAAGCTCTAGAACTTTACATTAACCCCCTCTACAGTGTCGGCCGGATTGACCGTATAAACATTAGTTAACCATCTCTGGGAGTCGGCCGGATTCGTCGCATGACCGCGTTAAACGGGTTTTTACTAACCCAAAAGAGGGATCGGCCGGATTGGCCGCATGGAAACTAATATTTATCATGGGGTCCGGGCCCGGCCCGTCGATCCCCGTCCTCCACATTCATGGGGTCCGGGCCCGGCCCGTCGATCCCCGTCCTCCACAATCGGCTGACCCCTCCGCAGGGGTGGGCAGCTTGTAGAATAGCCTCCACAATCGGCTGACCCCTCCGCAGGGGTGGGCAGCCTGTGGAAGGCCTTGTTTCGCCCCGTCACTTACAAGTTAGTATTCTTCCTGAATAGAAAGTGGCGTCATCTGTTAACAAAAAAAAAAAATCAAATATCTGCTATTGCTGGATTGGCCGCGTCGAAACGCTTCGATTTTTAATCATGGAGGACCTGTGCTCGATTTTCGGGTCCTACCCCATGGAAGATTTATTCATAGAATCTGGGCCCTGCCTATCGATTCTCCATAATCCGGCTGGCCATTTTTTTTGCAAATTTTACGCCCCCTTTCCAATGAGGGAAGTTACTAAGGGGACGGGGCCAGTTCCAACCACAGGCTGCACCCATACTCATGGAGGGGGCCAGATGGTGAAAGACGGGGATCACCAGGCCGGGCCCAGTATCCCGAAAAAATCCGGAACCAGACCCGGGTCCTACTGCGTGGCACGCCAACGCGTTACCACTTGGCCATCCGGCCACCTCCGGCTGACCATTCAGCAGTATGGGCAACCTGTGGAAGGCGCTGTTCAGTCCCCCATCATTTAGTATTTCTGAGTGGAAAATGGCGACATCTGTTGATGATAAAAAGAGAATTAGATATTTCCTGATGGTGATGTGTAAAATGATTTTCAGATAAAATTTTATGAATCTGAAAAAAAAATTTAAAAAGCAATTCAAGTAATCAAAAAAATGAATATAATTAAAAATTTGATCTTAAATTGAGAATATTTATGAGTGAATAATTTCTTTTTTATTTATATTTTGGTATAAATTATGTTTGAATCTTTGTTTCGTATAATATTCCCCATTTGGCCGGATGGCCGAGGGGTAACGCTGTCGACGTGCCATGCAGGATGATCCGGGTTCTCGTCCCGTGTCTGGTCCCGGATTTTTTTCGGGGTACTGGGCCCGGCCCGGTGATTCCCGTCCTTCATCATCCGTCATGGGATACTGGGCCCGGCCCGGTGATCCCCGTCCTTCACCATCCGGTCCGCTTACTGGGCCCAGTCCGGTGATTCCCATCATTTACCATCCGGCCCCCCTACACAGGATGTGGGTGCAGCCCGTGGTTGGAACTGGTCCCGCCCCCTTAGTAATCTTCCTGATTGGAAAGGGGGCATAAAATATGCTGTGCAGCCCGTGGTTGGAACTGGCCCCGCCCCCTTAGTAATCTTCCTGACTGGAAAGGGGGCGTAAAATATGCAAAAAATATTCCCCATTTAATATTTCTGAACAATTTGATTTCAAACTTAAATGCCCCAATTATGATTTTGAAAAAATTGGTTTGGTGATTTATCCGAAAATATAAGGAAGCGCAGTTTCTTCAATAAAAATTTCAATGCATTTATAAATGAAATTAATTTCAAAGAAAAATTATAATAAGCAAGTCCAATTCATCCCTAATAGGCGCCTGCTTAGGGTATACGAAAATGTTTGACCAGAAAAATTGCTACTTGAAAATAAGAAAATTAAAAAAATTATATATATAAAGTGCTTAATGCTAGCGAAATACTTAAAAGAATCCTGATAACGTTTTATTTCTCAAGATCATGACTAAGAAATCTTGGCAATTTTTCATTATAACAACTATACAGTTTCATTGTATAATCAAATAATGCAATTTATTTGTATTTAATTATTATAGTTATTATATAGTTAATTATTAAGTTTGCATATTTAATTTGAAGCTTGGATAAAACTAAATAAACAGGTTTTAAGTAAGGATGTTTATAGTATGATTTTAGAAAACATTGATAAGTGACTTAGCATTAGCTAGATTACCTATTAAAATTTCAGGAATAATTGTCCTTATCTATTCAATACTATTCAAACAGTTGTCATTTGGTTCGAGATGAACTTATTGTTACTTATAAAACTATAAAATGGTGAAGTTGTAACATCATTTTGGAGATTGGGTTCCTGATTATAATACTACAGTTCTAAGCTTTAACTTGGGGCAACATAGCTGTTTGGTCCATCCTTATGTAGATGGATATAACCTATCTCTAAACTCTGTTCATTTGATTTTATCCAAAGTTCAAGTTAGGATGGACGGACTCTACATATCAAATCTAAAAAATAGTTAATACGTTTATGCTATTTATCTCTTTTTTAAAGGAAATATTTAACGAATGAAATTATATAATGTTAGCAACTTAATTGCTTAATATTATACCAAAATATTAAAGTTCTCACCTGGTCTACTTGGGCCCTTACAATTTCTGGAAACACTGCGTAAAGAGTCATTCCGGCAACAAAAAATATGATTCCGAAACACCCCAATAAACAAGTATTTCGTTCGCTTTTATCTGGCTCAGACATCTCAAAGATCTATTTGAAAAATGCAATCTTTAAATTTAGAAATTCCAATGATAAACAGCGGAACTATCGATGTCGATGAATAATCGATCTATTGATTGCTATTGAGAGGCTTCGATCGCAATATTGATTTTTGGACGTTCCTATAGAAACGCCTTAATTGTTTTTTTAAATTTGAAATTACTTTTTTATGTATTTATAAATTATAAAACTTTATTTTAATAATTTACAGAAGCTGTTGATAATTGAAAGATACTATTTAAATATTTCTTAAGATGCAATTATTATGTTTAGGAGTTATATCACAAGCGATTGCTTATCAAGGTAGTCATGGTAAAATCGCTTTTTAACGGGGTCCGACTGTATTTGAATTGTAACAGCGTTCAGCCACCGGTTTTACAAATCCTGTCACAAAGTTCATCATCAGTATCAAAAAATTTTCAAATTGGTGCACAATCATTTTCAAAAAATCTATAACATTTAAGTTATAGATTTTTTGGTTTCGTAGTAAATCGGCTATTGAACTTGTCTCTTCGAATCTTTTATTTAATTTGTAGATAGCTTGTCTAATGCTGGCTAAATATTTAGAAATTGTTGAACAAAAGCTTCTTTTACAGCTGCATAATCTCGATCAGGTTGCAACCACTTCTCCAAAACAAACACAAACTGTTCAGTGGAAAGTTTGCTGTTCATTTCATGCATTTTAGAACAAAAAATAATTATCTGTTTTTTTTTTTCATTATTTTATTCTCCTACTACTACCTAAAGCATATTTCCCCACTCTTTCACAAATTTGTGCAATCTGCAACAAAACCGATAACAACAATACAACAGTTAACTGACTTATACCGCACCGTTATATATAATAATTTATAGTCAGCTTATGCTACTTATGCGTTTTCAAAATTATACGGTTTTTATATATATACAGTAGATTCCGCTTAATTGGGACAAATCTCAAAGAACGGAAACTAAACTAATATATAATTTATACGCTTAATTGGGACAATAGCAGAAAAGGAATTTTCAATTTTTGATATATTTTAGGGATTTTTCGAAAGTATGGAAACACTACCTACACTAATACTTGTTGTGCGCTTTCTTAAAAAATTCCTTATATAAAAATTATAATATTTTTATTCTATCGGTAATTTTTCAGGTTAACTTTTCTACAAGACAATACAGACTAACACAATGGAGCGGTCGTTTCTTATCGTCTTATTACATATATATCGTCGACAAACTGTCGTCGCACTAATATAAACATCTAATTTTTTAGTAAAATTATAATTTTTAAATATCATCGTCATAAATAATACATAACAATACTGTATTCGGCAACATGATGAGAAT
This sequence comes from Olivierus martensii, assembly GCA_000484575.1. Lineage (NCBI taxonomy): Eukaryota > Metazoa > Arthropoda > Arachnida > Scorpiones > Buthidae > Olivierus > Olivierus martensii. Next base: position 11,641 of record AYEL01060374.1, on the reverse strand, counting down.
CGCTTATCTATCGTCGTGAGTCTGGCAAGTGTGCGTCTACTTAAGAGTCTATCGTTACTATGCCTAGCGATATTCATTTACAGTATCGATTTTATTTAAAAATTTTTAAATCTTGGCCAAGATGCCAAGAAAGGATTTTACACTTTCAAGTAAAATTGCTTGGCTGGATTAAATTAATAAAGCCTAGTCATTTAATACAAGCTATCGTAGACTCCTGATATAACTGGTGTACCAAACTCTACCATAGCGCGTTTTCTACAAGAAAATCAACTGCGTGAGGATGGGCATTACAGAAAAAAATTCCAGGAACATTCAAAAGAAAGTGTGATGAATTACAGAAAGAAATTCTGGGAACATCCAAAAGAAAGCGTGATGGAAAAGAGAAAGAAATTCCAGGAACATCCAAAAGAAAACGTGATGGAAAGGATCTATTTACAAGAAAATCAACTACGTGAGAAGTGGGCATTACAGAAAGAAATTCTAACAAGAAAATCAACTGTGTGAGGAGTGGGCATTACAGAAAGAAATTCCAGAAGATCAAAGCAACTGTGCAAGAAGTGGGCATAACAGAAAGAAATTCCAGGAACTGTCCATAAGAAAGCCGTGATGGAAAGGATCCAGAAGTCGAAGAAGCATTAGATCAATGATTTTCTATAATTAGCAAGGAGTGGGCATTACAGAAAGAAATTCCAGAAACATCGAAAAGAAAGCAAAATCTACCATAGCGCGTCTCCTACAACAATAAAATCAACTGCGTGAGGATGGGCATTACAGAAAAAAATTCCAGGAACATTCAAAAGAAAGTGTGATGAATTACAGAAAGAAATTCTGGGAACATCCAAAAGAAAGCGTGATGGAAAAGAGAAAGAAATTCCAGGAACATCCAAAAGAAAACGTGATGGAAAGGATCTATTCCGGGAACATCCAAAAGAAAGCGTGATGGAAAGGATCCAGAAGTCACAAGAAAATCAACTACGTGAGAAGTGGGCATTACAGAAAGAAATTCTAACAAGAAAATCAACTGTGTGAGGAGTGGGCATTACAGAAAGAAATTCCAGAAGATCAAAGCAACTGTGCAAGAAGTGGGCATAACAGAAAGAAATTCCAGGAACTGTCCATAAGAAAAATCAAGGAGTGGGCATTAGAGAAAGAAATTCCAGGAACATCGAAAAGAAAGCGTGATGCGGATTCAAAGTCGAAGAAGCATTAGATCAATGGTTTTCTATAGTTAGCGGGCGAGAAGTCGAAGAAGCATTAGATCAATGGATTTCTATAGTTAGCGGGCGAAGCATTAGATCAATGGATTTCTATAGTTAGCGGGCGAGGCGTGAATATATTAGATCAATGGATTTCTATAGTTAGCGGGTGAGGCGTGAATATCAGAGGCCCAGTGTTGAAGAATTCAGAGGAGATCGGTAAAAAATAATAATTAGGTACCTATTTTAATAAATCATTAAAATAGGTACCTAATTATTCTATTTTAATAAATCATTAAAATAGGTACCTAATTATTATTTTTTTACCTATTATTTTTTTACCTATTAATTACATATTTTATTTTAGAATTTATTACTACTTCGTTTAATTGGGACAAAATGGCTTAGTCCCGACGTGTCTCAATTAAGCGGAATCACTATACAGTTTATATCGATGAGATTTTAACACGATTTTGAAAACTAGTACCGCCATCTGTTGTCGTATTAATAAACTAATTTATTTTTTTCTTCAAACTATAAAAATGGCGGATAATCTTAATAAAAACGGGTCAAAAAGAGGAGAAGTTAGTTTTGAAAATAAATTATACCGCTCATTTATAAGTAGAAACTTTTCAATTATCATTCATCGTTAAAAAATTTTCCTTATTTATGCATTTTTCGACTTGTGCGGAAATCTGTGGAAGCGGTTAATCGCGAGTACTGATTACTGACTGACTATTCATTAATGATTTTTTTTTTAATTCTAGATTTTCGTGAAGCGATTATAATCAGTCCTTAGCTTTACAATATTGCAATTCTTTTAAAATCATAAAACTATGCAAAAATAAAGTTTAAAGTTATAAATCGTGAGCTGTAATAAAATCTTTTTAATTGATTAAAGTGTAAAAAATGTTTTTTTCTTGTTTGTCAGACACAAATTTGATTTTTAAGAAAGTCCGATAACAATGTTATCTACTTTCAATCATCATATTAGTGATTTGTCTTTTTCTTATTTTGTACTTCAACGCTTACAAAATATAAACACAATAAAGTTTTGTAGTAAACAAAACTTGAACGCTTATAATACACCGTACAAAAAATTTTACATCCGAAGTTTACGTAAATAATACGACTTTATTAAATAAATTATTAGATTAAAAACAAGTATAGTAAGTTCTCCGTTATAAAACATAAAAGCGGCATTTAATTGTGTTGTTGTAAACTATAGTATACATTAAAACTTATCGCTTATAGTAAATCACTGCTTCCCAAACTATTTGACAGGGCGAACTGGAAATTTTTATCTTTATCGACGGACCGACGTACGATTTACAACTTTCGTAAAGACACAAAATTTAAATACAAGACAAGCTTTCCTCATTCCGTAGCTGCCGACGTCACCCAGTGTGTAGTGTTTGGTTCCTACGAACTGCGAAGCCGCAGCTACAGTGATGGTTTTTATTCTTTACGAACCGTGAAGTTACAGCATACTAATATTACGCTTCTGAAAGCGCGGTAACCTTTACGGCCGACAGACCGATACCGATCCGTGACCACTATTTTTATTAGTACTGTAGCAAAACCTTCGACGCTCCATTCGTAAATACCAGTAGATATTTTAAAATAATCATCGTATAGCTCTGGTGTTTTCCGCACCGATATTACGACCGTAGACGAAAAAGTAATTAGGCGAGATCGGGGCGGTAAAATGTATATAAAATCCTTTTAAGTGAATATTGAAACTGTTGCCAGATGAATTCGTAAATACCAGTAGATATTTTAAAATAATCATCGTATAGCTCTGGTGTTTTCCGCAGCGATATAATTATTATATTATTATTAGACGAAAAAGTAATTAGGCGAGATCGGGACGGTAAAATGTATATAAAATCCTTTTAAGTGAATATTATCGATCATCTGGCAACAGTTTCAAAAATACAATATTCCAGTTTTTGAACATTTCGAATATTAGTCATCCAGTAATAAGACTGAAACGAACGGGCCTGGAATAACAAGGAATTAAATTCGAATACCATATTATTTCTCACATTTTTGGGGATCACCAAACCGACAGCGCGAAAAAAATAAACAAGTTTATGTGCCATTATAAAGTAAAAATTTCCTTTTAAAAATAAAAGTAGCGTTTGATATTGTTTGAATATTAAAGCTATCATCAACATAATTTTGAAAATTCTAAAAATATTATACCGTATTTTAAAATTATAGATAAATAGAAAATTATGTAGAACGGTTTGAAACTCGGTAGAACTTTCTGGGGGTCAACAGATATTTTCCATTCTATAAGAATACTAAATGACGGAGCGAAACGAGCCCTTCCACCGGCTGCCTACCCCCGCGGAGAGGTCAGCCGGAGGGTGAGGATGGGGATGGACACGGTCGGGCCCGGACCCCACCATGAACATTTTCGTGGAGACCCGAGAGACTAACCCGGATCCTCCAGAGTGGAAAACCGAAGCGTTTCCGCCCGGCCAGGTAGAAGAACGTTATCAGTTTTCAGAATCGAACATCGAAAGAGAAAAGCGACAGCGAGTGGTGACTATCGCTCTCTCTAAAATTGTGACCAAATGCATTTCGATCGAGAGGAATAATCTGGTTCTTATTAAAGTCGGTAGGTCGATGGGCGTTGAGTCTTCGGAGACGAACGGATAAAGATACAAAATATTTCAATTACTTTCTATCGTAATCTACAGTTATCATTTTACGCGCTAAAAGTTAATTATAACTTCCGACGTATACCCGCCCAGCTATACAGTTCCACATTTTCTCAAATCGGGCGACAGTTTTTGGATTAGGTTGGCACCGGGGCCCGACGGTAGGTAAAAATTAACAAATGTATTAACAGTTTCGGGGATGAGTGTGGCGGAGAAATTTTCGGCCTAAAAAAAATCCGTGGCAGGATTTGGGGCGGGCGGCGGACCGGAAGGAATATCCAAAAAGGTGCAGATAATTTAGATAAAAAAATCATTTTTATTCGACATTTTGAAAATAGGGAATTTTCACATGTGGCGAGTATTGCCGAAATTGATACCGCTAGCGTTGGCTCCTTTGTTAGAACCGTATTGAAGACTTATCACGTTCTGTCCAGCTTTCAGCTGCTCTTCGGAAAACTGGCGAATATTTGGATCCGCTTCTTTGGGTCCCAGGCTCTTGTGTCCAAATTTGGCGGCCTAAAATATAAAAGATTAAAATGTATTGGTGAGGCTAGAATGGCGGGCGCCCACTAGCCGGAACGCCTACGGTTTCAAAACTATTGGCAAGAGGTGGAGAGTGTTTACCTTCCTGGCCAGCGATTGTAAACAAATACAGACAGACGGTAAGTTTTGTTTTTCCCACAAGTCGACTGTTTGGAAAGTTTCCTCCGGCGGAACTCCTAGTTTTTTCGCTCCTTCCAGAAAGTGATTGATATTTTCCATGCATTTAAAGGCCATTTTTCCGCTGTTGATTTTCTTTTCGGAGATGGTTCCCGGTTGTAGCGTATTTATTAACCTGCGGGAGAAAGACACATTTGGGTCATTGTCTTGTTGGAAAATAAAATTCGGGTCATTGTCTTGTTGGAAAATAAAATCCTGGAGATGGTTCCCGGTTGTAGCGTATTTATTAACCTGCGGGAGAAAGACACATTTGGGTAAGGTGGACGACACAGCGTTCCGTTAAATCCGGTCATACCCACCGGCAGAGCAGTCGTCCGTCTCGTAACACTCCATAGAAATTATCCGGATTTCCGTCCACCTGGATATCTTCTCGAGTAACGTCTTTCATCCATTGCAAGAGTTGAGCCGCCAGTTGGCTGTCGTATTTGGACTGAATCTAAAAATCGACACTAATTAACACCGGAGTGGAAAAAGTAGCTTCCGTCTGGGAAGGTTTCGGCCGCCGTCTAGTTCGGATTTCCACTCCGGTGGGGAGAGGGGACCTACTGGAGGTCGCCTCTTCCCACCGCCGTAAATAATTGCCCGCCTCAAAATTACCGTACTAGTAGATAGGGGAACACGTGATTTTTTACCATAAACATCGGCATTCTTCACCGACCAGGCGAATAAGTGATCGATCGGTCGGAACCACGGAGGCTGTAGGTCGATTATCGATTTCGACTAACTGATAAGGCTCGAGCCGGCGGTATATCCTACTGGCAACTTTAAAACGCTTTTTAGTTTTATTAATAGGCGCGTAATCGGTCTTAATAAGTCGAAGGCGCTTAAATATAACGTAAGGGCGGGGTTCCTCCTTCCCACTCGTTTCTTCCCTTAATAGACGTATTTAAAGTCTGGCCCGACTACTCCGAGGTAATCCGAAACCGGGGGAGAAAGGGAAGCGGAGACTCGACACCCACGTCGTCTCCGACGCCACTTCTTTTCTCCTCTTAACGTTTAAGTGGTTCCGGTAGGTGGTAGGGGCGGCATCCCCCAATTTCCGGCTTCCGATACGAAAAACAACCGGAAAATTATATATTTTAAGTAGTTGAGTAAAGCGTTTAAGTCGCTTTTTTTAAGCCACTAGCGAAAATTTCGGATCCTTTTACCGGAGACTCGGGGCCCTTTCCACCGACAGGAGGCGCCTGCCGGCGGAGGAAACCGGCCGGTACTAGTAATTAATTAATTAATTAACGACGGATTAATCGATAAGGTGGCGCCACTACGGTTAATGGAGACGGGTGGAAGATGGGCCCGGCCAGTCAAATGGCACACTTAAAAATCGCGCTTCCCAGCCGGTCCGGGTAAAAATGGGCCGAACCGCTCGTACTTTTCGGTATGAAAAACGCCGATAAAATTACGGGCTAGGTAAACGGCGCGTCGAGAAGAAGAAAGTGGACTCACCTTGCTGTGGGCTTCGGCCGCCAAACCGGATTTCGCGGCCCTGTTCTCCGCCATCACGGTTAGACCAAAGCGAGTGTCGGCGGCCCGGCCACTCGGGTCGATGCCGTCTGGCCAATGCGGCGTTGACCGGGCCGACGTCATCGGCCACTCGTCTTCCTATTGGTGGCTCCGGCCGGATCGATGCCGACCCGGATGGCTGGTTCGGTAACGTTTCCGAAAAACCGGTTACCGACCGGAGGACGGTCGATTTAAGACGAAGGCGACGTCGGTCCGCCCAAAATGTCGGTGCCGAGCGACTCGCCGACAACCAATTTTTAAGCCGGAAAATCTTGGCCCGGCGCTTCTTCGATTCCGGCCGCGCCCGTCTAGCATTTTTATGACAAAAAGACAAATTGCCGCCCATATACTTTTTCAAAATATAAGGCGGAGTGGGGTAAGAGCGTAGTTGGGGGAAACGCGCTATCGGCCTTTTCTTTATTATAAGATAAGCGAAATTTTGCTATTTGACATTGTAGTAATCTACTACCAGTTAATATCGGCCTATCGGCATTGATAGCGCGTGACGAATGATGCTATTCCAGTATTTACATCGACCTTTACAAAAGTGTCACGCGCAACTTTAACAGGATCTTAAAAGTGCGATAATTCTTAAAATAACTTCACATTAAGAGCTATTTCTTTCGGTAAATACGAAGAATATCTATTAAAGTTTATATTAAATAAACAATATTTTTTGGCATTTCAAAATTTATCGAAAAAAAATTCTGGTAAGCTCTGGCCCCGTAAATATTGATACCTGGGGCCATTGCGGATCGGGTAATCGCCTATCTGGCCGCTCTAGCCTGGTAACGCGTTCGATTTTATTGTTTCGTGTGCTACAATTTAATTTGTTTATTAACTTCTTTTTCTAGGGTATAACACGGTTGGCGGTACGTCAGAAAAATCGACAGGGGGCGATTATTCGAAAGAAATGAACGTGGTCGAGATGGTGATCGATAATGAATATCTATTAAAGTTTATATTAAATAAACAATATTTTTTGACATTTCAAAATTTATCGAAAAAAAATTCTGGCCCCGTAAATATTGATACCTGGGGCCAGTGCGGATCGGGTAATCGCCTATTTGGCCGCTCTAGCCTGGTAACGCGTTCGATTTTATTGTTTCGTGTTCTACAATTTAATTTGTTTATTAACTTCTTTTTCTAGGGTTGGCGGTACGTCAGGAAAATCCACAGGGGGCGATTATTCGAAAGAAATGAACGTGGTCGAGATGATGATCGATAAATGCGAAGATATCGATTAAAATTTTCGTATAAACCATTTTGTCATATTAAATAACATAATGTGTACTTTGTTACTTCGAAAAAAATAAAAAATGATGTAAAGTAATTAATTTGAGAGGAGGTATAGAGAAATAAAACAAAAATATAAGTAATATATTACTTTATATTTTTGTTTTATTTCGCTATACCGACTCTCACATTTCGGAGTTGGATCCCTGTTCATGTAAAGTAATTAATTTGAGAGGAGGTATAGAGAAATAAAACAAAAATATAAGTAATATACTTATATCACTTTATATTTTTGTTTTATTTCGCTATACCGACTCTCACATTTCGGAGTTCGATCCCTGTTCCTTTAACCAAGGATAACTCTAAAAAGAAACGACCTATTTTAATGCGGTAAAAAGCATTTTATAGTAGCCTTGTTCACCATTCTGCCTTCCCGAGTAGCGTGTGTAAATAAACTTCGAAGCTTTTCTCGCGCCTACACTCTCACCCCGTTTCGGGTTATGCGCGGAGTAGCTGACATTTTGTATCATCTCGTAGCGAATTTAAAATTTTCCAGAACGAATTAAACGCTAATAGCTGCGCCACGCGATTGTTAACGATCCTATTAAATATTTATACCATAGGTTAAAATATCGTACTCGCGTTTAAAGTACAACTTGGCAAAAACCGCTCCGCACTTACCCCATTCCGCCTTATCTTTTATTTTAAATAAAAATTAAATGGTTATCATCACCGACGTATTAGCGAGAATAACGCGATTGTGTAACGAAATCGCCCTTTTATAATTAGAGGTAATAAACGAGTCGACGCGTGATATTCCTTCCCATTCCTGTTTCGAACGAGTTCACGCAGCGCCCCGCCTGCTGTTCTACGCCTTGCGCGACGTAGCCTTTTTCGTTATTTAATTAAGCACGCCGCTCTTTTATGGTTGTTTTTTTCAGAATTAACCTGTTATCCGTTAGGAAGTTATTGTATCCACCGATGCGCGCCACGCCGATTGCCTCCCATCTTAGATTTCTCTCATCTGTTCTGGCGTTGCCATTACGTGTCCTAGGTACTCGTATTTTTCCACCCTTTCGATTGTCCGAACTTCTATCGTCACCGATGGTCAGTGGCGGATTAAGCGATAAGCGGCCTCGTACGGCCCCGGAATACCAAAAGGCCCGAGGTCTTAAAATGTCTTTTCATTAGGGTTGGAGGAAAATTACGTTATTTTGTATATAATCAAATAATTATCTAGTAATCTCGCCAGTCCAGCGCCCCCACCTATCTATGAAACTTCAAACTTGTGAAAACTTCGTAGAAACAGCGACTCACGGGCATTGGCGGCGCACTTTATTAATTAACGCAATTTTCGATCTATTCCTCGCACAATGAAAATGTTTGTTTAATCCATTTATATAAATTATCATTAATCGAAGTAAATAATTCTTTCAATTACTTATTTACCTATACTGTACGGTGTAATGTTGAAAAAATTGACGAGTTTGATTTGAAAGTACAGTACTTTAGTGTAAAAAACGATGATTTTGTCAAGTTGAATACATATAATAAAATTAGTCAAGAAAAGGATAAAATACATCAGCTTTGAGAAACTATTTGAAATTTAAACAGAAAAAAATTTACGAAATTTTTTGTGAAAGAATAAAAATCTCTGGAAAAACCAGTCGAGCGGAATGAACGGCCACGAGTTTGGTAAATGCAAAAAAAAAATTATGAACTGTCTTTTGCGGAAAGTATCAAAAAGCATAAATCTTGGAACAACAAAGATCCAGATTTTCGAGATGGTATGACGAATCTGTGAGGTCGATGTACAAGAAGTCTAACGGAAAACTTAAAGCATACAAATTAATTTGGTTTGGGAGTTGACGACGAGATCTGGTGTTAAAAAGTTTTGGAGAAGTTTGAGTTGTCGGAGATATAAGAAATCGTCTTCGGCAGAATAAGTGGGAATTTCAGCTCGCCTATAGAGAAGCGTCTAAAGGAACTCTAGCCACAGACGTTTTGTCTCTTCAAACCCAGGTGTCATTCTCAGTGCAGGTGTTAATGAAGGTCTTGTTGAAGTCTGCCCGTTCTACTTGTACAGAATAGAGTGCATAATAAAATAAAAATAGGACAGGTCAAAGTTAACTTCCTCACAATGTTATCTCCATTAGAGAGAAATCTGAAAAGTTTTACTCATCCATTTAAAAATGGCGATGTTATTTGAATGTCCACCATTTTTAAATAGATGATCAGTCGGCCGGATTGGCCGCGTGAAACGCTTCTGCTTTCCACTCTGGAGGATTCGGGTTCGCTTCTCGAGTCCCACCTTTGAAAATGTTTATCAAGGGGTCCGGTCCCGGCTATCGATCCCCGTCCTCCCCAATCCGACTGATTCCTCCGAAGGGGTGGGCAGCCTGTGAAAGAGCTTGTTTCATCTTCTTCTTCTTCTTCTGTTTCTGATAGCTTGTTTCATCCCGACAGTTAGTATTCTTATAGAATTGAAAAGTGGTGTCATCTGTTGAGCAAAAAAAAAAAAAAATAAATAAATGAAGCTTTAGGATAAAAAGATTTTGTGTCAAACTTATATTTTAAAGGCAGAACATGCTTATAAATTTCATAAAAATTTACTAGTTAATTCAAAAGTTAATAATGGGGACACACAGACAGCATGATGATCTTGTATACCTCACTTTCCTTCGGAAAGAAGGCTAAAAATAATTAAATAAATTTTATTCATTTTGTTGTTATAAAAGGGATTCTTATATTGTAAACAAATTATAAATATTAAATTTATCCATATTATAGTCATACCTCGACTTAAGTCGATTCGACTTACATCGTTTTCGACTTTAGGTCGGTTTTTTGTTAATAGGAAAAAATAAAAGTCTGCTAAAGGCTGGGTCTCACAGGCATAAAACGCTATATAAGTACGTCGGTATATTGATGCTGATGTTACTTTCGCTATAAACCACTATATACATAGCTAGATGCTGCGTCTTTACGCCGAAGTTCATTCTTGTTCAACTTTCTACGCTGCGTATAAGAGTACCTTGATCATTCGTTTGGAGAATCAGTTTACGGTCTGTCTGCTGATAGTTCCACAGCAAATATTTTTTTGCATTTGAAAAAATAATTTCTATATCTGTGTTAAAAAATTGACTAGCAGGAGAAGACAAAATAACATCCAAATAATCAACCATCTTGATGCGCAAGGGTTGAATTTAAAAACAGACACTTTAGCATCCACTGATGGAGATCCGGGTGGTTCGCTTGCTACTCCTATGCAGGATTAGATTTTGAGAAATAGTGGACGGATCGAGTGTTACTCGTGAAAAGCTTCGCGACTTGTAAGTTTGAGTTGTCGGTGCCATATTTAAAAGACAGTTAAGTGTTTATCTTAGGAAGAAAGGGAATTTCAGCTCACCTATAGAGAAGCGTCTACAGGAACTCTAGCCACAGACGTTTTGTCTCTCCAAACCCAGGTGTCATTCTCAGTGCAGGTGTTGTTGAAGGTCTTGTTGAATTCTGCTCGTCCTACTTGTGGTTCCTCGGGTACAGGTATTTGGTGGGTCTTTAGGGGTCCTTACGTATTCACCGGCGCCGTTTAGCTCTCTTCCACCCAGAGTGGACGAAGAAGAGTCCCCCTCCACGGAGGGAGCCCTCGCCGAGGTTTCGGTGGGTAGGGCAACCGGCGGGTGGACGGACGTGGATAAGGTGGACTACTGTCAGTCCATCCACTTCCGCCTACGGCCGTTCGCTATTTTTCTCTCAGGTCCCGGGGCGCAACCTCTCCCGAAACTGAAACCGAGCGAAATTTCGGTTCATTTACGGTCGGCCATATCGAACTATTCTAACTTAATAGACGTTCGTTATACGCGCGCAGGGGCCCTCCTACTGAAAACCGCCCATTTCGGTTGTGCCAATGTTATAACTGTAAGATCTCTAGAGTGCGTCTTTTTATGACCCCAGCTTAATTACCCCAGTCAGCTTTCTTTGTTCGTCTCCCTTCCTTTTTGTGTCTTTGTTCAAGTTGTACAAGCGTGCTGTGTATCATGTCCTGACTGTATATACTGTATATATTTATTCAAATAAAATCGAGTTTTCAATAATCACAACAAATTGGCGACGAGGTGAAATGATGATAAAATGATCTTCATTAGAAATATTCAACTTTTGTTACTGATCAGACAGCCAATTATTTACTCCAAATATTCAACGAAACAAAGGTAATGAACATTTCAAATTTCAATTATTCAAAATAAATCAAGTACGGAATTTCGACCTCCATCCGAAATCAAATTATTAATTTCAACCAATTTATATACTTTTTTT
>AYEL01060373.1:0-25265 GCA_000484575.1 Olivierus martensii | reverse complement strand
TCAGCAGAATGGACAAGCGAACATGACATTAGGCCCACTGACATCTCACTATATACACCCCCTCCCCCGGGGTGGGGAACAGTCCGATACAGAATTTGGGATGAAGGTTTATCCTTCCAAAAACAAGGACTCTCAGCGACAGAATACTATCACCGATTCAGGGAAGACTGCGCAAAAAAAACAAGGACTCTCAGCGACAGAATACTATCACCGATTCAGGGAAGACTGCACAAAATACTGGAAGTCAGCTTTGTTGATCGGGGCAGACGCATCCAAATCAATAACTCGAACGACTATTGGGATAGTTATCCCACAGTGGGGCCTACACCAAACTTACTCCGTTCACAAATTTAGTTCAGTATTCTCAGCGGAAGCGACGGCGATCCGAGTTGCCCTCAGCATTACAAAGCACCACACCGGCCACAGAACAGCCTCTCCACACTCAAAGCGATCAAAAGCGTCTCGTCATCATCGACGGCAACAGTGCTTCGAATCTCCGACTTCCTAGAGAAAACAGAACAACCGATTGAACTTCTCCGTGCCGGGGTTTAACCTTTTCCGACGAGACCGTCCTGGGGCACCCGGGGGTCCTTACGGTGGTAGCGAATCGATGGGCAGCGACTACCCTTCCTACTCCGGACATGGGACCGGACATCGAGCTCCTCAGGGTGGACCTTGTACACGGAGGAGTAAGTATCACTCTGATTAACATGTACGTCCCGCACGGTCACGTTACCGGGGACCAACTGTCCGACATCACAGACACGCTCCCGACACCGTATTTCGTGGCTGGAGACTGGAATGTCCGGCACCCCTTATGGGACAACTCTGCTAGCCACCCCACCCAGGCAGGATCATCCATCTACTCGTGGTTAATGGAGACCAATTGCGTATTACTGAACACAGGTTCCCCGACCCATGTTTGGGGGGCGGGTAACGCGTCCGCCATTGACGTTACCCTCTGTTCCCCGGAGATGGCGGGGGAGGCCACGTGGTGTCCTCTTACGGATTCTCTGGGAAGCAACCACTTCCCTATTCGCACCGAGCTACGCGTTCCAGGGCTATCCTCTCAAGCCAAAACCGGTACCAAATCTTACTCTTACACCAATTGGTCAGAAGTGACGAAGGCTATCGCGACCTCTCTCGAACAGACCCCCTTTCCCCTTACCTATTCTGAGTTCATGGATATTTTATCATTAAGTGAAAAAACCATCATTTCCCTAAAAAGGGATCAGGTCCCCTGCACCGCAATGCATAACAGGGGATCACTTCCTTCTTTTTAAATATTAACCTTTAATTGAACTCTTTCTTGATAACAATATTAGTAAGTATTAATTAATAATACAAATAAGTAAACGTATATATAATAATAATAACAATTACAATATACAGAAGAACTAAGAATGTTCATAACATTTTTCTTCTATCTTTTCCAGAATACCACTCAATTGCCAGCTAGGAATCACAACAGGGAAACAACCATCAGAATCATCCAGGAACTTGCAATCTTCCACTCCAAAAAACTGTGAACCTCACAGTACATCAAAGAAATCCTATTTCCAAAAAGAAACTTAAAATAATAACCAATCCCTGGTTATTCAACTAAATCCAACCACACGACCGACGTTGATCTCATCTACTCGACAAGATCAACCCTAAATCGCTGGCGATATTAAAGACCAAAATTGATCATAACAATCAATCTACAGTCAATCAACTAATACTCATCACAAGTATACATATCTCATCATTACAACAAGACACAGAATCAATTCCCTTGATCAATAACTGACAGACCAATCAATTATTAAAAAGCAATTAAGCTATAATCCATACAGCTATAATACACATATCTCATCATCACAACAAGACATTCAATCAATTCCCTTCTCTTACAATTGACAGACATGTCAATCATACAAACACATAAAGCTATAATCCATATAGCAATTACACTTATCTCGTCACTACAACAAGACATACAAGCAATTACCTTAACCTTATAACCGACAGATATGTCAATTATCCAAACAACAATAACTATAATCCATATAGCCATATTACGCAATTACATGATTATAACAAAACAGATAATCAAAACCATAAATCAGTAACCAACAGACATGTCAATTACACAAACACATAAAGCTATAAAACATACAACCATAATACACTACCTTACCATTACAAGATACTCGATCAACTCTCTTGATCAGAACAAAATACAAGTTATACAAAAAATAAAAATATAAACTAAATAATACCCATTAAAATACACCAAAAATCTTAACCTACTTAAAACTAACTTATAACTAACTTAAATCTAACTTACAACCTAACGGGACACCGTCCCAAACCCAAAACAGTAACAAAAAAGTTAGCAATTTGCAAAGCAAAATCCCGCAACCGAACTAATTGATAAATGGTGGTGGGACAATAACCACAAGAAGATAACAACAAATGTAACTGTTGTCGCGCATAATCATGCTTAAGACAATCAAACACTAAATGGTGTAGCCTATATCTTCAACACCATTACCACAATCACAATCACTAACATTGGCCAAACCAAATCTACAAAGATAACCCTTGGTACCATAATGACCACTCAATACATAAACCATACTCCTAGTGATATTAATCCACTTCAAATCATAAACTCTTTCAAACACATTAGGGAGAATATCAAAGGTCCATCTTCCATTATCGGAGGTGGTCCAATTCTCCTGCCACTTTCCCATAGTCTCCTGTCTCAACACTTTCTTGACGAAGGACATTGGCACACCAATGTCCTCCAAATACACACTATCATGAATTGCTTGCTTAGCAAGACAATCAGCCTTCTCATTTCCTATAATACCAATATGAGACTTAACCCAACTAAAATAAACCTTATATGCACCATTATTCATTACAAGAGATCTTACATCCACCACAAGTGGATTACATGAATCACCATCATTAAGTGCTTGTAAAGCACTAAAACAGTCTGTACAGACAAGGACCCTAGATAAGGGCCAAACCAAATTACACCACTCTAGAGCACCCTTGATGGCCACCAGCTCGGCCTGAAAATTTGAACAATTAACATTCAATTTAAATAACTGAAATTGAATTTCTTCATAATTATGATATACGACAAAAGCCGCACCAACACCATCATCCATTTTTGACCCATCCGTATAAACCTGCAAGTCAAAACCAAAATCAACATCAACCAAGTTGATTTTATTCCGTGAACTAGGGTGTGGAAGACAACGAAAATCGATATCCTTCTCCACCCGATAACCATTGTCCCACTCAAAAATAAGAATCGCCACTGCGCACTAAATACTTGTTAACAATTTCCTCAATCACCAAAGTGATTGGAGGTACACCAGCAATTACCTGCAACGCATCAGCAGAAGTCGTACGGTAAGCACGGCACATCCGTAACAAAACCAGTCTTTGCGCAGAAATCAATTTCTGCCTTATTTTCACCTTTTTAATAGAGTCAACCCAAGCAGATGTACCATAAGAAATCATGGGAACAAATACTCCATTATAAATAACCCTTAAGGCCTCAAAGCTAAGTCCCCAAGAAGCCTTAGCAACAGTTGCTAACCTGTTAAAAAGTATATTACTTTTCGTCACTACCTGAGTAATATGTTTACTCCTGGTCAACTTGTAATCAATAAGAACACCAAGATATTTCATCTCTTTTACAACTTTAACCTTTTCGTCCAACATTTTAATGATTGGAAGACGCTTATAAAGTGCGTCTCCATCATAGTCTTAGAAGGGTTAAAAATAAGCTTATTCTGCTCACCCCAATTAACTACCTTCTCTAACACTCACCTTGCCTTCGTTTCAATGTCAACCCTGCTTCTCGCAGAGATGACTAATAAACAGTCATCCGCGAAAGCAGAGTTGAAAGACATCAAACCCCTTTTCAGCAATTAAGAACTCATTAAAGAGCAGAAGCCAAAAACTCGGTCCAGAATTGGAACCTTGAGGACCTCTCTCAAGCCTCCTAGTAACACAATAATTACCAATATGGTAACTAACAGTCCTATCCTGAAAGAAACTCTTCGCAAACAAGTACAAATTCCTGGGACAACGGAAGCTTTGCAAACGAGAGAGAATCCCAGGCCACCATGCATGATCAAATGCACCTTTTATGTCCAAACTAATAGCAAGGGCATATTTATTATTCTCCAGCACCCTCTTAATAAATCTTTGATTTGTTTTACGTTGTCTCCGAGTTCAATTTAATCGGGAAAAACTACTGTTCTTCCATCCTTACCCATAAGTCCAGGAACGCGCAAGGCCAAAGCATGTCATTCCGTTAGGTTAGTTAAGCCGAGATATCTACATGGAATATTTTTATCTGGTGGCGGCCACTTATAGAGCCGCCATCATCACAGGCTGACCAACACCCATGAGGGTTTCAACCGGAAGATTGAAAGATGGGTTTCAACGCCCAGATCCCTCCAACGGCCAAGATCCCTCCTGAAAAATTGGAGGAGTGGAACCCCATGATCTTCCAGAATATTAAGCCACAGCTTTACCACGCAGCCATCGGGCTGACCTCAGTCCGCCGGTCCCACAGTTAGTTCTATGAGGTGTTCGTTAACCGAACATAAAAATCTTTCGAAAAAGTGTTCGTTATTCGAACTGTTCGTTAACCGATCACCCACTGTAATGTCGATTGAAAGTGATAATTAAAGTTGTTAGTTCATTCTGATATTTTGCACTAGCATCATTATAGCTTTAATTATCATTATTCTTTGATTATTTGTATATTTTCTGAAGAATCCTACTTATTTCTCTTAACGAATTAAATTATATTCAAATTTGATACAAAGGAACGTAAACTTGACTAGAGTACTTCAATGGTGTTCCAATGTCAATCGCTCTTAAGACTACTCTGACTGAGAATACTTAAGATTAGTACTCTTTATAGAAACAGTCTTGGTACTAGTAGTCTTGATACTTCGAACACAGCCATAGTTGCCAATGCTTCAGAGGGTCTGAAAAAAAAATTTCCCAGAAGCCGGGATTTTTTTTATTTTTTTTTATCTACAGGTTTGTATTTGTTTATATAGTATTAAAAATATATATATTTTATTTAACTTTTATTTTTGACAAGGCATTAATAATAAGAAAATTAAGACTGCGCATATTAATATACAAATTATTATTATAATAACATATATTCGCATTGAAAAAATCCGAAAATACTGTATTCCAATCATCCATATGTCATTGTGATACATTATCCACGACATATGACGTCACTATGTCATAGTAATGTAAGCATATTATGGCATAATTGTGACCTAAAATGGCGTCACAAAAAAAATGTTGGAATGTGAGATGTCGTTTCTATGTCACAATGACGCCATTTCACACATGGATAAACTTACACATGCATAAACTTAAGGGTGCGGTCCATCTCAGAGAAAAATTGTCGCTAGACTCTCCAGAGGGAATTTCGCAAATGGACACACTCCTGGGGAGTAAGATTTGTGGATTTTAAGCATTAAAAACATCTCATGAACTATTGTAAATAAAGAAGTTTGAAAAAATAACTGTTAAAAACTAATTTCAAATTTACTTATATTGTTAGCAATTTTCTCAAACGAAACAATAATTGTCGCGGAAATCAGATTGATTTCAAAGTTTAAAAATAATAATTATTATTATTCGGCAAATTCAAAATATACACTCAAACGAAACAATAATTGTCGCGGAAATCAGATTGATTTCAAAGTTTAAAAATAATAATAATAATTATTCAGCAAATTCAAAATATACGCAGAGCTAAAAAAAATTATCTGCCGAAACCCGGGATCGAACCAGGGACCTTTAGATCTTCAGTCTAACGCTCTCCCAACTGAGCTATTTCGGCTGTGCCCTTGGGTATTTTTAATATTATGCTCTCCCAACTGAGCTATTTCGGCTGTGCCTTTGTGTATTTTTAATATTATATTTATTAGTCGTAATCATAATTCAATTTCTGAAATAAAACTCCCTATGAAATTTTAACAAATCCGTATATAGTATTATAGTTTAGTGTTGATGTTTCGAAAACTATACGACTCCATTTAACATCAGAAGGTTTATTATATATCAATAACTAAATTAAACAAGAATTCTACGTTGAACAGACCAGATAAAAAAAGTACATCGGATGTTGACGCCTACGTGCCGTTCCCCGACTGGCCGGCTGGAATGTCTCTTTCGATGTCCCCATCTGCCACGATAGCCGTTCTCAGAATTCCAAAGGTGTACGATTACCGCGTTCGGTCCCCACAGTATTGTTGGTACAACTGTATATATTGCAAAACCCAGAAAAAAAAAATGATATCGATCGATAGGAGATCGAAACACGCAAATATTCCTAATCAGATAGGGGTCAAAAATCAAAAGTTAACGAGATATAGAGGCTGAAAGTTTCACTGGCTGGAGATAGCAGAGCACGGGAACGTGACTCGTCGCGCTGCACATCATAGGTGAAGCACAGTGTCAAACTGCATGTACTGTGAAACTTTTTAGCCTCTGTATCTCGTTAACCTTTAACCTCTAGTTCATTAAGGCTATTTTGAGTGTCTCGACCCTCTATAGATTAGTACCATTTTTGCTGGGTTTTGCAATATATGCAATTATATCGTATTCAAGGACGGATTGGGACGTATTTTCGGTTCTGGCATTATTCTCACAGCGGCCCACTATTTAGAGATTTAGACTGTTAGGACAATTTTCCGCAAGGATATATTGTGGCAAGGACATTTTGTCTTAAGATATAGAAAAAATAAAGACAGGACTATTTCAAAAAATTAAATATAGTAATTTGTTTTATAAATTTTTGCAATATTCTGTCTTTCTTTTATTTTTATATCTTAATGTCCTTTCAACGATATATTTGTAATATATATTAAATAAATTAAATACATAGTATTTAAAAAAAAAAAACAAATTTTAATGACAAAATAAAAATAATTACCTAATTACCTAAAGTACAAGTCTTTATTTGTGTGCAAATACTAAAATATTGATAAATTTGAATAAAAATGAAAAAAGAAGAATCTGAAGCAAATATACATTATATTGAAAGTGCGATGTATGACAAAAAATTGGTTCGTCGGCTACCCAAAATTGGTAGCCGACGTACCAATTTTTTGTTACGATAGCAACGGCCCTTCTGGCATTTGCCATAACGCTCTTATAGCCAGTCCGCCCCTGATCCCTTACCATTGATATTGTTAATACATGGATAAAAATTTCTTATATTCCGACAATTATCATTTTAAATCATTTTTAACTATACTTTACTTCTGCGATTTTTGATTAATTCGACTGCTTCTTGTGATATACTTATGTGACCCCTAAAGATTATACAAAGTGACGAAACTCAAAAAAAAAAAAATTAATAAAAATATCAATTCAAATATCGAAAAAGTACGACCTATATTGAGATATCGGTTGTCGACATCATATTTCAGGGCTGCTCAACCTTTTTATGACCGTGAGCTACGTTTAAACTCAAAAAAAAAAAATTAATAAAAATATCAATTCAAATATCGAAAAAGTACGACCCATATTGAGATATC
Organism: Olivierus martensii; assembly: GCA_000484575.1. Classification (NCBI taxonomy): domain Eukaryota; kingdom Metazoa; phylum Arthropoda; class Arachnida; order Scorpiones; family Buthidae; genus Olivierus; species Olivierus martensii. Next base: position 17,670 of record AYEL01060373.1, on the reverse strand, counting down.
GGTTGTCGACACCATATTTCAGGGCTGCTCAACCTTTTTATGACCGTGAGCTACTTTTTTCACCGAAGCGATACAGCGATCTACCGATATCCGGAAAATAAAAGTACAAAAATAGCAATGTCATATATGTAATTTAAAATTTATTAAGTAAAATAAACAATTCTTCATAATATGGAAATATGAAAGTAACTATGGTACATAAACAAAAATTTTAATGTGATATTTGGCATTATGTAGATTTTGCAATTGATTCAAAATTTGGATTATATGACGAAACAGGTAATCTTAAAATTTTTACGAACGTATTTTGTTGTGAATATAAGTTCGATTTTAAATCTATAATTTTTGCTCCGCGTATTTAAGAATCTTTCGGATATTAATTTTCATAATTGGAGAGCGTTGTTTGAAAATGATTTTCGATATTTCTCTTTTTTGGAATAGCAACAACATATTAGACAAGAACATTTGCATTAACCATGGAAAAAAAGGAATCATTTTCCCATTCATAGTGGTAATGATAAGTTTTAATTTTCTTTTCCACGCTCATAATTATGGTTAAAAGAAAAAAATTAAATAATTGTAGAATAAATTAAGTAATTGTTATTATTTTTTAATAAATTTAACCATTTTAGTGCAGAACAGTGATATACTGTTGTTCGGACCTGAGTAATAAAGAAAGAAAAGACATTTGAACTTGCATTTCTCCAACAAACGTTTGCTTATTCATCGAAGTAATCTTCATTTATTGTTTTTGAAATATTATTAAATTCTATCGATTGCTCTGATCAGCTATATCTTAATAAATGATAAAAAACACAAAGAACGAAAACACTTATGGCTAACCTCACTTTTCTTGTTTCAATAAGAACACAGACCACCTTTACTACGTACAGTATTGTAAAGTTGAAGTTTAACAAGCGAATTGATCCGAGGCTTGCTATCGACTAAAAAGCTTGTCGAGATCGACTGGTAGCTCGCGATCGACGAGTTGGGCAGCCTTGCTATATTTGAATATTATTATCGGTCACGTGCACCTGCTCGTACCTCTATTAGTTTCCTTTTCGATTCTTGCTCATTCATTCATTAGAAGATTAGATTCATCCCCACCGACGTGTTTTTAATAAACATCATATCATTATCGGTCACGTGCACCTGCTCGTACCTCTATTAGTTTCCTTTTCGATTCTTGATCATTCATTCATTAGAAGATTAGATTCATCCTCACCGACGTGTTTTTAATAAACATGAGATCGGCGATTCCGTTGTGTTAAAAATTAATATAAATGTTCCGCTCTACAACAAAATCGCCAATCGCACGTTTAATCACATGTCGCTGAAGAGGCGAATACAACTTATTTTTTACAACGGTACCGCCGATTGCGTATTTAATCATATATCGGTGGGGCGAATCTTTAACTTTCTAATGAATGAATGATCAAGAATCGAAAATAAAGCTGATACTATAGTCAAAGTACCATATAAATTATGCCACGTGATCAGGAATACTGTTCGAACATGGTGACGACAACCGATAGATTCAAGATACATGTAGCTTCTATTTTTTCGGTATTTTAATCGATTTTATTTTAATTAAAATTTTTGAGTTCTACTACTTTATAGTCTTACAGTGATCACGTAAGTATATTATAAAGAGTCAAATTAATTAAAAAACATGGTGGCAGGTATAGTTAAAAAATTATCACGTAGCAATCAATGAAGACCTATAACGTCATCAGTGTGTGATGTTACAATCGTTCCAACGTGCGATATAACAATGGATGATGTCCCAGAACGTTGCCAGTACTTGATGTCAATATGATGTACTCTGGGTGATATCACGAAGTCAATGTGCGAAGTCACGAAAGCTCCGATGTATGACGTCACTATGACACCATCCTCATATCCAAAGGTTTTGATTTCTTCCAGCTTTGTTTACAAGTAAAATATCATTTGTAACTATTAGAAAATCTCGCAAACTAGAGTATAACATCCAGGATCTCAGCTACATGTAATGCCAGAAATTCCCGGGAAACGCCTAGTACACTTGCACTGTATTTTTTACAGTGCCGTAAATAGGGTATGCAGCGCCTGTGGCAAAGGTCAAACTAGCGCCTCCCATTTTTTTCATTTAAAATATTGAAAATAATCATAAAATTAATAATATTTTTAAACGATGGGGAAAGCATCATTACAAATTGACTGCATAAAGCATAAGCTATTTTCAAAGACTCAGCTTCACCTCGTCTCCTCTCACCGCCGCAATTAATGTGCTACTTTTTTGACTTGTTAAACAAATATCTATTTTTAAATGAAATATAGAAATTTATATACTTACAGATTTTAATGTATGAATTCCGGGAAGTAACTTTTCAAGAACAAGAAGCTGAATCCTAAACAAACTTTTCAATTTTTGGCACAACGTAAAGTGTAAACTGTATTTCTGCTATGTGTTACAAGATCACAAAAAAAAATTTAAACTGAATTCACAAAAATTTAATAAGTTTATATATATATATACAAGTCTGTTACAATGACGGTAAAATTGGGAGAAAGATTTAAAAGGATTAAGGAAGTGTAATCAAGGCAGATTTGTATATCTATTTGTTCATTCATCGGGATTTTACCCTCATTATCTGGAACAACAACCACATTATAAGCATAGACAATTTAAAATTTAAACGCCTTATATATTTGTAAAATGGATTAAAATTTGGTTTATAAATGTCTAAAATTCAGAAAGCAGTAAATGAAAGTAGAATTCTTATGAATGAGCAAATAGATTTGTACAAATCTCCTTTTATTACTTTTCTTTAGGCTTTTCCATGAATATTCACTGAAGAAGCAGAAACCCTAAAATGGGTCATTGTAAACTTTTACTTTATCAATAAAAATAGCGCCCCTTCTTGACCTGGCGCCTTTGTTTGGGGTACAACTTGGCCGCTTTTACCTCTTGCAAAAAATAAAATGAAAGAAAAACATAACGTTATGTCTGCGAACGTTTATCGAAAAAAAGTCATTTGTCTGCAAATAACGGAAGTCAATTAAAAAATTTGCACCCCTAATCAAGCTGCGCCCATGAATACCGCTTTTGCGACGTCCTAGTTAAGGGGCTGTTGTTTTATATTGATAAATTTGAAAAATTGAAAACTTAAAAATAATGTAAGCTTTGTAAAGATTTTCCGGATTGCGTCTATTTAATAAACTGCAATCCTTTCAATCATTTCGAAACATATACAAGAAAATCATTGATAGAATTTTGAAGATTTTTAAGTTAAAGGATAATCAAATATTGCATAAACATTCTGAGGGGAAGGAATAAAAATTTTTTAATTTGGTTTTTGAGTGTTTTTCATTTTTAAAACTTAATTTGCACGTTATAACTATTTATATAATATAAATGCATTACAGTAGTAGTCGCCAAACTTTTTTAACTGTTAATCGCACACACATTTATCAATTAGAAAAAAATGGCACGCACTCTTTTATAAGTAAAAGGGGTGCCGTTTTTAGTATACTGTACACGCATTCCTGAGTATGTGCGCATTATACTTTGGGATCACTATACTAGAGTTTTATATTATATTTTTATTGTCCTTTAACATTAAAATACCTAAAAGTTAACAATTACGAATTTATAAAATTTATATTTATAATTGTATACTTCTTTATTTTTAAATAGCATACCAAAGAAATAAAGAAATAAAATTTATATAATTTAAGAGAGGGTTAATAAATTGTTTACGATTGTTTACATGGAGTAGGGTACATCTAAAATGACCAAAATTTATGCTTCCGTAATAATAGAATGTCTGCCCTCTTATATTTAGAATGAAATAATTTTTAACTATATCCGCCACCATGTTGTTTAATTAATTTGACTCTTTGTAATATATTTATGTGATGATCACCGTAAGACTATAAAAGTGGTGAAACTCAAAAAAATTTAATTAAAAAAATCGATCCAAATACTGAAAAAATAGCACCTATCTTGAATCTATCGGTTGTCGTCACCATGTTAGAACAGTATTTCTGATCACGTGGCCCAGCTTATGCGTACTTCGATTACAGTATCAGTTTTATTTTCTGTTCTTGATCATTCATACTTTAGAAAGTTAAAGATTGTTCCACCGATATATAATTAAATACGCGATCGGAGGTCCCATTATTAAAACTCACATAAAAGATATATTTGCCCCATCAGCGACATGTTGACAAACGCGCGATGACGATTTCGTTGTACAACGGAAGATTTTTATAAATCTTTAACAGAACAGAATCGCTGATCGCATGTTTATTAAACACATGTCGATGAAGACGAATTTAACTTTCTAATTCATGAATGATCAAAACTCGAAAAGGAAGCTAATAGAAGTATTAGCTGGTGCACGTGATCGATAATGCTATTCAAACATGGCGTCGGCAACCGATATCTCACGATAGGTCGTACTTTTTCGGTATTTGAATTGATTTTTTTTATTAAATTTTTTTGAGTTTCATGGTATATCAGTTTCGTCACTTTGTGTAATCTTTGGGGTCGCATAATTATATTACAAGAAGAAGAAGAAGTCGAATTAATTAAATCGCAAAGGTAGAATATAGTTAAAATGATCTAAAATGATAATGTCGGAATATAAGAAACTTTTATTCACGTGTTAATAATAATACTATTAGACAGATTTGTTAAAACTCCATTAGGGAGTTTTATTTCAGAAATTGAATTATGATTACGACTAATAAATGGGATAATAAAAATTAAGCACGGCAGAGCCGAAATAGCTCAGTTGGGAGAGCGTTAGACTGAAGATCTAAAGGTCCCTGGTTCAATCCCGGGTTTCGGCAGAAAATTTTTTTTTTTTAGTTCTGTATATATCTTGAAATTTGCCGACTAATTATTTCTTTTTTAAACTTTGAAATCAATCTGATTTCCGCCACAATTATTATTTCGTTTGAGAAAAATTGCTAAGTAAATTCGAAATTACTTTCTTTTAGTTATTTTTTTAAAAATCATTTAGTCTATGAAATGTTTCTAATGCTTAAAATCAACAAATCTTAAGATTGTATATGACGTAGAAATTATATTAAGGCTCTAAATAGGTGTATACTCATCGGCCGCCATTTTTGGTCAGCAGTTGCTGTACGTTCGTATTGTGATTTGTACATTTTCTGTTGATTGGGAGGTTGTTCAGCTCCGAATTGTACAAACATCTCTTCAAAAGGATTCCGGCTCTATATTTCCAAGAAATAAGGATAGAAGTACAATATGTATACAGAATTTTTGTGGTGACAGATGGAAATAAAATAGAAAATTCGAAACTTTATGAAATAAGTATCGAAGTTAATATATAATGAGAATAAAAATCTGTTCTAAAATCACGAAAAGGCCAAAGTTAAACAAAAATATATTATGAATCAGGCTCAATTGCTAAAAATACTGAAAGCTATGTAATATGTTGGAATAATTCTTTTTATCGAGTTGATTTTATTTTCTCCACCTATGGCAGTTTTTGCTTTTCTTCATTTTAATACAAAAATATATTATGAATCAGGCTCAATTGCTAAAAATACTGAAAGCTATGTAATATGTTGAAATAATTATTTTTATCGAGTTGATTTTATTTTCTCCACCTATGGCAGTTTTTGTTTTTCTTCATTTTAATGTACAAATATTTATTTATAGTAGCAATTATTTATAAAAAATGTTCCATGATTTTAAAAGGAGGTAATTAAAGAAAACAAAACTCTTTTCTTTTTAGAATTAGTTATATTATTATACTCTAACGAAATGCGTTCAAATATCAAAACTTTTTTACATATAGAATTAAACAATCATCGAATTACTAAGTATTTGTTTTAAAGCATTTTTACAGAGGAGTGTCTATAACTGATTTTATCAAATATGAAACTTGCTAAGAATTTAAACAAGTCTGAAATGATGAAAATTAGCCAGCCAGAAGAAATTAATAATAACTTAAATAAAAATACTTCAATTTTACCCAAAAATCTTTTCATAAAGATTTTTAATCAATTAAAAAAAATCCGATATAATTTATTTCCTATTTTTCATATACGCTTGAGGTATACTGATTACAAAGTATTTTGCGGGTTGCACTCTTACAGGAGATTTTGATTTCTATAAATATGTCATTTTAAAAGGGAAATATATAACTCAGAATATAAATAGTTTTAAAATGTAAATGCACCCATCATCTAAAATCAGTTCGATTTCTTAAAATACGGAATTAAATAAAACACAATTGATAACATTAACAACAGTATTTTTATCAAAATTACTAATATTTCTTTATCATATCGATAAATATGTATATAAACCAAAATATCAATAATCAAAAAGAGAATAAATAATAAATATTTTTTACGAATTGCGCAAGGAACGATTGCTTATAAAAGTTTAATAGCTGTTTTTATTAGAAGCGATGAATGTGCGAAGATCAAAAATGGCGAATGAGCATATCCCTGCGTTTCTTTATGCAGCGGCTATACAGCGTAAATGACGTCATCAAGTATTAACGCTGCACGTCGCTAGATGGCAATTTAGAAACGACTTGCTGCAGCGAAAACATGGAGGACGGTGTACTTTAGCTTCTCTTCTCACAATAGCTTCGGAAACCAATGTTTTGATACGGGAAATTACATCAAAGAGAAAAAGATTCCATGAAAATATGACATTATTGTAGAACAAACTATAGGACTTTTAAAAAGTCGTTTCCGCAGATTAAAATTTTTAGATATGGATGTATCTGGCATGTCAAAAGTTATAATTACATGCTGCATATTGCATAATTTATGTATTAATAAAGGAGAGGATAATATTTCAGATGAGATGTTAGAATCTCAGAATGATGATAGCATTGTAACCAGCAAAAATAATGCTACAACAACAACAAAACGAAATAAAATTGCAGATATATTAATGAAAAATAATACTGTAGTTTATTTATAAGCTTAGTAAAATAAAAATTATAAGATTTTTTGTTGTGAGCCTCTTATTTAGAGCTCTAATTATACAACACATTCCAACATTTTTGTGACGGCCATTTTTCGTCATAATTACATCACAAAACGCTTACATTTTAATGTCATAGTGCTATCATCATATGTCATATGTTCTAATGTTTTGTGACGTCATCCATCGCTACTTCTTGTCATCGGTACGTTGGAACTATTGTAAAACCATTGCTATAACATATTTATTTTTTCACTCTGATAACATTCTGGGACGTTATTCATTGTTTGGTCGTGCGGAGGAACTTTTTATTATGTCAATAATTATTGCGTCACAATATTGTCATTCACTAATGACGTTTGTGATGTCATTCATTGATACCATCGTGGTAACGTCATGCTTATGAGACCATGACGTCATCCCTAATTCATACTTTGCAATGTTAACAATAGTCAGAATAACAGGCTGAAAGATTTAAAATACGTGGGGTTACATAGGATACTCTGGCCCAGAGTATCTTATGTAACCCGCAGGGAGTGACTCTGCAAAGTTTGGTGCGAGTAGGTCAAATGACCTAAGAGCCTATGCAAAATAGACAAACAGCAGACAAACATTGCATTTTATATATATAGATTATATTTATCATATTAACAAGTAATTTTGTTATAGAATACTGTAAGAATAATACTGTATTTATAAGTTTTCAATAAAACATAATTACAGTAACTTATATCCCTAGTAATATTGTTGATAAATATTTTGCATTAAATTTTTTCCTCTAGTGACCCGCAAAAGAATTTAATTTGACACCAGTGGAGGCTCCAGAATTTATACTGTTATCAATTAATCTGGAAAGGTTGATGGAAATTATGAGGATGCTCTAATCTTTCTTGGCGATACTTTGCACTCAATAAAAAAATTTGGCCAGGTATGTTTTATTTTTAAAAAAAAATTTGTCGAAGAAAAGTATGAGAAGTCTTGCGAAACGAATAAAAAGTTTTAAAGTATTGCATTGGGTTGACTGATCTAATTTTTCTCCGTATAAAATTTCAAAGAATAATTATCCCCAAATTAATTTTATAAAATTAAAATAATATGAAATCGATCATATTTTAATAAGAATAGAATTTTCCTATTCTTTTATGCCATAACATAAAAATAAAATTGCATGCCATTTATTTAATGTAAGCAATTCGGTCGAAACAACTAACAATTATTTATGCAATAGATGAAATAGCGAAATTGCATGGCCATAAAGTACTATGATTATTACTATATCACTTTGATGCTAATCTTATTGAATTAATTAGGGCAGATGGTCGGGCATAATGCAATACGGTGGTCAATATAATGCAAGATTTTCCAAAGAAATGTTATGAACTTTGCGGAATGAAGCTTTAAAAACTATCACAAATGAAAAATGACAAGCGTATGTTAAACATTATCAGAAATTATGACAAATTCTTGGAAAATCAATCAAGTTTTATCATCAGTTTACGATTCGCACTATCCGATTCCGAATAATATTTAAAAAATAATAACAATAACATTTAAAATACATATACTATAGTAAAAACAAAAAATAATAAAAAGTATAAAATTAATTTGTCACACAAAAAATTGACAAATTATGATTTAAAAAGTTTTGAAACCAATAAAATCTTACGAGCAGATTAGCCTATTTAACTTAAATAAAACGAGTGATGGCGACGTCATATTATTTTTAAATTATCATAAAAAATAAACAATAAAAATAAATTTCATATAGGCCTATAAATGAATTATATATCAAATTAAACTAAAATACTTCACTTATTGTGTGTAAAATCAGCGTATTTATTAGTTGTTTCGACCGAACTGTTAAGATTAAATTGATAAGCGATTCAAATTATAGAACATTACAGCATAGAAGACATTTTGATAAAATACTACGATTGCTTTCATATATTACTGTATTGTATACTTGTATAATGAATGTAATTGAGAACTTACAAATATTATATTTATAATATTTATTTCAATATTAATTGTTAATTAATATGATAAATATAATTGTTTTACATTGATAAATTTGAAAAATTGAAAACTTTTCTAAACTGTTGTTATTTAAAATCCAGCAGCCATTCCAGCTATGAAAGATACTCTCCATTATTAACTGATAATTGTTTGAAATGATTAGTGTTAAAAGTACCTTATCCCATCTTGCTATTTATCACCCCTAAATACAACTTAAATGGAATATACCGAGTCTTTTTTCGTTGGACGGACTACATACAGTATATTTAGCTTATTTTTTATATATTATATGTTTTTTTTTTTCATTGTATATCATTTACATTTTAGATGAAAACGGTTTTCTGATAATGATGTTTTAATGATATAATATCTTAATATGTCATTGTGGATAAAACAGGCGAATAAATAGATGAATAGGCTATTTGAAGGTCCAATTCAATCATTATTAATGACAAATAAATGGAAAAATAAAAGAAAAGAGACCAGAGCCGAAATAGCTCAGTTGGGAGAGCGTTAGACTGAAGATCTAAAGGTCCCTGGTTCAATCCCGGGTTTCGGCAGTGTTTTTTTTTTGTATGTATCTGTACGTTCTTGAATTTGGCCAAATGTTATTTCTTCTTTAAACTTTGTAATGAAGCTGTTTCTATGACAATTTTAAATTTCGTTAGATAAAGGTTGCTAAGTAAATTTGAAATTAGTTTCCAACAATTATTACTTGAAACATCTTCATTAAATCATGAGATGCCTCTAATAATTACTTTCTACAAATCTTAAGTTTGTATGAATGTAAATATCATTAGAATATAAATCATGATATTCCGATGAGTGTTCCCCATCGATATATATATCAACGGTGTTTCCTTATAAAGTGTAAAATTAGTAGTAGTTTCAATCTTTTTAAAGTTTTATTTTATAAAGATAAAAATCTAATACTGTATTCATTAATCGACTTTTTTCACCCGATTGAATATAAATTTTTAGAGATATTAACCACGTTAACACATGCAGTTCCAGAAAGGATTAAAATCGCCTACTTTCCGATTGTAGCCTATAATTTATTTAAACATTCGGAATCGATTGGCATTATGTGTCCAATTTTAACATTGATTTAACCAGCATAAATGCCACTTCATCATCGCGGCGACATGACGTCAGTGCTTGTTACATTATAGTGATGTCATAAATTATGTATTTTGTAACATCATCCATTGTTACGTCAATATGACGTTGCCTTATGTGTTCATTGCATCCTTGGGTCATTGACTTGATTGCAATGGATATTAACGATAGATGGTCTAAATATTAAAAATTGCAGGTAAGCCATATGCTACATCTCCTTGGCTACACCTCTATATAGCATCATCTATTGTCAATAATATAAACTAAAATTTTGATAAAAATTAAATTCCATTCTGTAGGATTTACCAATCCTATAGCATATGACAGAACATCACTATTGAATTTCATGAAAATCTACTAATTAATTCAAAACTAATTAGTAGTGGCATATAAATAGCAGATATAAATCTTATTTTATAAGCCTCTATTTTCTTCGGAAAGTAAGATAAAAATCAATGTTTCAAAGTAATTTTTCTAATGACTTCTGAATTCTAACTTATTTATATTTTATGGTAATTATTTTTTAACACTTTTGGCTCAGGTATTAAATTAATTTTTGTTATTAAATAATTAATTAAAAAGAAATAAATTGTAATATTTCAAAGTATTCCGATTTAAGAGATACAAAATATATAATAACTGCATCATAAAAGTGACTTGTTATACAAAACCATTTACTGTATTGAAGAATGTTCATCTTTTAAATAATTTTAATCATAATTGCTATAATTTTCACAATTAATATGCAGTGCTGTAATCATTTATTAGTCATAGAAATCGAAGCTTTCAAATTTTACCTTATTAATAAAATACTATCTGCGACTGATAGCCATTTTCCACTCTTTTGAACATTGAAAGTTATATTTAAGTCTTTCTATTTAAATAATTTAAAAATAAAATATACAAAAATCGAAAAATGTTTTAATTCTGGCTTCTGGTATAATTTAAAAAAAAAATAATTAACAGTGACTATTCATGCAACATTTATCTAATTTCGATTTATTGATTTGTGTAAACGCCCATTTAGTCCAATGAACTAAGTATTGGCTTTCAACTCAATAATTAAAAATTTTGGAAAAATGCCATAAGCCTTAACATTGACCTCCAACTCCCTTTTTTCATTTCTTAGAGTGATATTTTCCGAGTTTCAGATTTTTCACATTTGTGTGGATATCTCTTCTGCAACAAATCATTAAGTCATGTATGTATACCGACATCATTAGAAATTTATTTATTAATTATTACAGTAGCGAATTGCAATTTACATAATACTTGTAGATTATTCAGCATATCCACATAATATTATAATATTGTGGATATATTATAAAGATCGATTCATAAAATCGATCTTCACATGATGTTATTTTAGAACGGGAATAAATATAACATCGTGTAACATTAACAAATCTACAGTTGATAAATATTTTAGTTGAATCATTTTTTATTGACTGAAATAGCAAATTTTATTCAGAAATTACGAAACTACTCTCTATTAATTAAATTTAAATATGGAAAAATAATTATTAAATAAGAGAATTGTTTATCGTTTTGGATTTGTTATGAAGAATTTAAGAAAAGTATTTCAAAGCGGTGTCAATGCATTCGTAATAATATTTTTTAATACAGTAATTGTTGCAATTTACAATAGTCGATTACGTATTCAAATATATTTTAGCTAATAAATATTTATCAGAAGAGTTAAATTATTAGATTATTATTATTGCTATTGCATTTAATAATGCATAGAAACATGATTAAGCGTTTTTCAATTTAAAGTTCTTACTGTAACGAGATTTACTATAGCTGTTATTATTCTACTATTGTTTTCGGAAAACCCGCAAGATGATTTATTCTGAATCTTTGTTTATAAAATAATAAATTTATTTTCTCATTTTTTTGTCATTAAATAGCAAAATTTTAAAATAAAAAGTTTCTTAAGTAATCAAACCATGACACGAAACAGTCGTTCTAGTCTGTACTTTATTCGAAATAAATGAAAGCGATGAAATATATGAGACACAACAGCCTTGTGCTAAATTTAGAAATTCAGTGTAAACATAATTTTGTTATTGATTTTTTATAACTGCAAAATACGCGTGCACGTATGTGATTTATATTAATTAAATATCGAATTCTTATCGTATTTCTGTACAATTTAGCATCGTATAAGTTCGAATAATTAAAGTTCCATTTTAAATTCTAAGAGGGCGCTTGAGAACCAAGCTGCAAAATTTTACGCGTAGCGAGTTCACCAATCACATGTCCCGTGTCTTCTTATCCACGTGTCTTTTTAAACGTCATTTAAGTGTCAATGTTTTATCAAAATTATGTATTAATGTATCGATCTAAGTGAATATGATTCAACAAACGTGCAATTTACATTCATCAGTACAAAGGATGCTTCATTTTCTACCCTTGTTTCCATAAATTTTTATTGTTTCAAAATCTCTTAATTAGGTAAGTTTAATAAACAAAACAGCATGATTATTACATATAATAGTTTTAAATAGGCAACTAGAAGGCATTGAACTTATATTCATTGTACCGAGCCATCCGTTGATGAACAATTACTAATCCATTTCCTTGTGTTTCGGTCCAATTCATTAGCATTGGCTGCATAAACAGAAATGTTATTATACTAATTAATAGTTAAATCACTTGCAGACAATTTATTATACCCTAAGATTTTATTGTATTATTAGCTCTACTTAATTTTATTTATTTATTTTTTAAATTATATAAAATATTTTCTTATGCATAATTAAAATACAGCACTGTATATGGAAACTTCAATAAATTATTAATTAAATTCATAATAAATAAATATGAATACCTTAAAGCCTTAAAGACAAGAACAAGAGTTAAATTTAAAGAGTTAAATTTTTATATTTTATATACAGTATCACAGTATACTATACTCTATGTATCATAATATCAAAGTTATGTATTAGCTTCTTTAAAAGTTTTTCTTTGAGGTATAGTATGATTAATTAGTTAATGGCATAATAATTATTTAAAATTTTCTGCATATTTTTGAGTCTCGTTGTATTTGGCTTTTGAAAAATTAAAAGAAACAATGGCAATTTTAACATCATTGCATAGGCCTATATTGATATTGATTTATTATCTATATTCATAAATAAATTTTATATTTAATTAAATACTTATAGAAATTAATTAGAATCAATAGAATATTATAAATTTGCTTTTAAGAAATATAAAATTTTAGAATAATAAAACAATAAATACAAATCATATTCAAAAAAAGATTATTTAAGAAATTTTCTTAAGAATCACTTTTCAAAATATATTACTCCTAACTTTGAAACTAAAAAACATTATATATTATATAAAACAACAAAGATAAAATATTTTGGAATTGTTATTTGATCTCTGTTAAATTATACAAATTTCAATAAAAATATCTTGAACAATTGCAAATTATAAATAGACTCAATAAATTAATAATGAACAAGCCAAACTTCCCCTGGCGGATAAAGTTTTAAGTTATATTTTTAGAATAATAATAATTTTTTTGAATTACAGCTATGGTGCCACCATCTATTGAATTAATGATTAAATAATTTTTTTATAATTACGTACTAGGGTGGCGCCATCTAGGGTGGCAAAATATAACTTAAAACTTTATCCGCCAGGGGAAGTTTGGCTTGTTCATTATTAATTTGTAAAATGGTTTATCCCCTGTACGTTAGTTGTTTATAATTGAGACTCAATAAATTATGCAAAAGCCTATTTACCAGGGAAAAAATAATTCACCCAAAACACTTCAATTCTATTTTTAATGATATAGCTCAATAAATCAATAGAAATTCAATAAAGTGATTAATGATGCTGTATCATGATTGGAAATAATTTCCTTTATAAAAGAATGTAAGGAATCAAACTCACATCTTTTCTTTGCATTTTATTATTTCCTATTATAGTTAATTATGGGATGTTTTATTTGGTTTGGATAAAAGATATTTACATTTCAAACTAAAACTTTTCAAATAGGGTAGTAAAAGATGAAATTCTCTTACATTCAAGAATATGTGTAATGACATAATATATATAATCTAGGTAGATGATACTGTGATTTGAGATCTCACTATTGACTAAGCTAAAGAATAATCTCATTTTAATTTAATTATAAATGGAATAGATTAAGAATTGAATTAGCATTGAAAAACAATGATATAAATGTTGATTATAATTTATAAGTAAAATTTAGAACATTGTCAATAAGATATACATAAAAGAGCTTGAGTGAGAGCCAGGCATCATGTCAATTGTTTTATAAGCTTAACTGAACTTCAAGGTGATGTATAAATAATTTTCTAGTTATTTTTTCTTTTATTTTTGAGATATAGAGTATAAATATTTATTGTATTTGTAAGTTTACAAATCTGAACATATTGGTTTACAACATTTAAAATTTCATGTTACTTGACTTTATTTATGTTTTGTGTGTTATTTGTTGATCTTAAGTATCATATTATTGAAATGCTCCAATGCATCATTGTTTCATTTTCAGTCAGAGAATAATATGATGCCATAACATAGTATATAAGTGGTGCAATCACAGTAGTCCACTAGTCAGGTATATTTCGATTCAAAATTTTTGTTAAACAATTATTTTTCAGTCCCAATTATTTGTATACTTTTGAATTACTGTGAAGGTATTTTACTTTAAATAACAAAATTATTTTGGTATTTAATATTATTTCTTTAGAAATATTTTGTTGGAGATAAACTTTATTTTGATACTTAGCTTTTATGGGATTTTATTTTATTTGAGCAGCTTTATTTTGATAGACTTTATAAACAATTGTTAATTTAGCTTGATAAATTTTTGTTTTAATAAAGCATTTATTGAATTTTTCTACTGATTAATAAATTTCACATTTGAATTTAATTGTATATTTAGAGTCCATTAATAATTATTATTCAATTTCTAGTATTATATTTCTTTCTAGAATTAAGTTAGCTATTATATACAGTATCACAGTATACTATACTCTATGTATCATAATATCAAAGTTATGTATTAGCTTCTTTAAAAGTTTTTCTTTGAGGTATAGTATGATTAATTAGTTAATGGCATAATAATTATTTAAAATTTTCTGCATATTTTTGAGTCTCGTTGTATTTGGCTTTTGAAAAATTAAAAGAAACAATGGCAATTTTAACATCATTGCATAGGCCTATATTGATATTGATTTATTATCTATATTCATAAATAAATAAATATTTGATTATATGTTGTTTCTGTATTTGGTTTAATGGTGTATATATATATGATTTTCTATTAGTTAATTATGAGATATCTTTTATATTATATATATTTACACTTACCAACATATTGACAGCAGATCATTTCAAAATAAATTCATATTTAAGATTTTTGGCAGTTGCAAATGACATTATTTTTAAATGGAAATAGTATTCAAATCTTATTACTTCCATCTAAACTTCATATAGAATAAATGGAATGTAAATGATGGCTTTGGCAATGGTTATTCCCAAAATCCAAGGACTTTGCTAGTTTTATCTGCAAGCCCATGATTTAAGAAATTTTAAAAAATAAATATTTTATAAGAAAAATTTTCACTCGGTTTAAATATTGAGAATAAAAATATAAAAATTCACATCAGTTCACATTATCAAAAATTCAAAGAATAAACAAATTCTGTACACAATGTTTTCTTATAATTTTAAATTTATCTAAAGTATTATTATTTTTTTAACATGTTCAGCTATAATGATAATTACATATATTAAAATAATACTTAAGTCTTTAAGCAGTAACAAATTTTATTCAATAACATTTTCACATTTTTGATATATTCCTCAGCTCTTTACTACACTAAAGAATAGAGTTTAAGAAAATGATAAGAACAATGAAAAATTTGTTTTTAGTTAAGGATTTTGATGTTATCTTAATGTGAATATAATTAAGATAAATTTAATTTTTTGCTTATATAAATTTATTTTCCAAAGAAGGTTTATTTATGCAGAGAAATTTTTTGAAAACAAACATGCAAAAATAATTTATTTTAATATATAAAACTGGTTTAAGGAAATAATCATGGTATTTGTAATATGCTGTAACAATGTAATACAATGTCTTTACTATATAATTTTTAATAAAAGTAAATATATTTTTCATATTATAGAAGTTTCTGAATTTAAATATCCTATTTAGATAACAAAAAGTAATATCATATTTTCTCTATTAGTTTTAAAAATTTTTTATTAAAAAAGTACAGTATTTTTTCTGTTAAAAACTATAAACTATTAAACAGTAAACATAAATACATTACATATTTCTGTTTATTGTTTTCATGAAAATCATATTTTATACATATCTTTGAAGATTAGATGCCTGCTATTGAAAAATTACTGTTAATCATTCACAAGTGTTACATAATTACTTAAGTAGAGCTTACTCCATACTTTATTGATTAATCATCTTCCCTTAATATAATATATACACTCTGTATACTAAGTAAAATAATCAGCTATATATTTATATAGAAATTTTTTAGGCTATTTTTATAAGGAAATTATTAAGTATTGCAAAATCTTAAGAAAAAAAATTCTAATTAGATTAAAATTCCAGATGTTAACATACAGGATATATTGATTTTATGATTTATTTGTTTGAAATCCAAACATATTCAACATACTCTTAAATTCAATTTATATAAAATGAGAACTATTTAAAAAAATTATTCATTTTTTGGTTAATCTTATGATTTTTTAGCAATTTATTCTATTAAATTGCTAAAAATAAATTATTTTAAATTTCTTATGGCATAATTTAATGATAGGTTTTTATATATTGTTTTAATTTATCAATTTTTTTTAAAAAAAAAATAATAATTTTTTTAAAATAAATGCTTAAACTAATTTTGATAATTTACATATCCGATCTAAAATGGCATTTTAATACTATAAAGTCATTATATTATATTGTTATTACCTATTCATTATAGATCTCAAAATTACTGTATATTCCTAGAAATCTCTTAACAAATACTGTATATTGTGATATATGCCAAACTTATGAATAAATTACTTTATTTTATTTGCTATATACATATAAAAGTTATTCATAAATATTTAGTTTTTACAATATATATGTTTTTATTGCACTAATATAAAATCAAAAATAGTTATAAATATCACTTTTATATCTGCATTTTATAGTAATTTAAAAATAATAATAAATTGCTGAAAATTTTGTTATTTTGTAGTAATGAAATTATTATATTGGCTATTCTTTATCAAATATTAATTTGAATAAGTAATTCTGGAAGAAACGATAACAAAATAAGGAAATTTGAGAATTTATTTCTACTTCCATCATGATTAAATAAATAAAGCTAGCATATTCACAAAATTTGTTAAATATTTTATAGAATTTCAGATGCTACAATTATGAAAAAAGTTGCAATACTATCCACAAATATTTAATACATGAAATTTGCAAATAAAAAATGTTAGATTAGAATTTCTATTGTATTTATGTATGTTTTACATATATTTACTGTTGTGCATTTGTAATA
>AYEL01060368.1:0-12066 GCA_000484575.1 Olivierus martensii | reverse complement strand
TCAACTTATCTATTCATACAATTAATAGTTCATTATAAGAGAAAATGCGCACTATACAATTATATAGTAACGATTCTCACATTTGTATTAATGTATTATAAAGAATCTTCTATTCATACAATTAATAGTTCATTATAAGAGAAAATGCGCACTATACAATTATATAGTCACGATTCTCACATTTGTATTAATGTATTATAAAGAATCACAATTTTATTAAATATTTTTCTTCTAAACTAGTGTTTTTGTTAGTCCTTGATCCCAATTAAACAAAATTTATATGTATTTATGGTTAGTCCTTGGTCCCAATTAAACCAAATTTATATGTATTTATATGCAGAGTTGTACCCCTACTTATGCAATTTTCGTCTGTCCCATTATCATGTAACTTCGGGGTATTACTATACTTGTTTTGACTAGAGATAAAATAAAAATTACTTTATTATATAAATTTTTTTGTTATATTTAAAATATAACTAATGTAAACAAATGATCAGGTATTGTCACAATTAGCTGAGTATTTCTCACCATAAATTAGAACGTTGACTTCTGCATCAATCATCATGTATAAGATTTGTTGCTTTGTTTCTCTGATAAATTAAAATGTAATATAAATTTTAATTTATCAGAGAAACAATTTAATTCAGAGAAACACTTTAATTTTATTTAAGAGATTCTTAAATAAAATTAATTTATCGAATTTTGTGGGTGAAAAAAGAGCAAAATCATATTATTTACAAGAGCAGGGGTATCGTTTCCACTATGGAAGGTATGAAAGACTTCATACCTCACATTTTTGAAGGTATGGAATTCCATACCTCAGAATATTGATAAAATTTTTTATAATTTAATGCAAGGCAAGCCAAGGCACTTGTTCTCTGTATGAAAACAAATAAACAAATTTTTTCCTTGGATGTTGACCAATCCAACTCTTACATAATCTAAAGTATCAAAATTAATGCTTAGGTCATTGAGTTATGAGGGTTTAAAAGCTTAAGTTATTGAGTTGTGGAGTTTAAATGCTAAGTTATTGAGTTATGGAGTTTAAATGCTTAGGTTATTGAGTGGGGGGTCCTGCTTTCACAAAATTCCATATCTCAACTTTTAAAGAACTGACACTCCTGTACAAGAGGCTAAACTTTTTCAAATTATAATTTATTGGATCAAGGTATCTGAAAAAAGTATGCAACAACTAAGAAAGAGACATGGAATATGATACAACTAGGATAAATTCAAGCGAGAGGTTTTTGAATTTTTGGCAGTCCAAAGTTGATGCTTGTATTAAATATTTCCAAATAAATTGAATGAGAGAGTTATTTAAATATTTATTTAAAAATCCACATTAAAACAATATTTGGTTATGTAAAAACAATGAAAAGCATAATAAAAATTGATATTCGAATAATTTTTTCTCAATATAAGTAAAAATAATGAAATTAGAAGTTCCTGCATTCACACTCTTTTGTTAGTAACTGCATTCACATCCATAACTGACAAAAGAGAGAAGGTACGATTAGGTCAATAGAATTGAGAAATTGATGCTGGAGAACAGAAGATTAAAACATTAAATAATTGGGAAATTTGAACATATACATGAGTAATGCAAGTTTAAATAATTTGAATAAACACTTTTATATAAGTATAATCTCAGCTTGTTATGTAGAAGTATCAGCTTATTATGTAGAAATATCAGTTTTTCAAATATAAAGAATCTGAATCTTTGAGTTTTTACCATATTACTATTATTACAACTTCTTATTGGAAATTTTCTCAGTAATAACTTATCAAATGAATTCTATTAAATATTCATACCCAGTAATTTGCTATCCTTCCAAAAGTGACTTTGCATATAAAGAATATATTGTAGTATTTTTATGGATACTTTATTGTTTTTAATATTGATATTTAATTTCAATTAGTATAATTTTACATAAGTTTTGAAGCAATATTTGGTGTATTTTAGAAATAGAATCAATCATCTACTTCAGTTGGTTAATGCAGCTGTAGATACAGAAGCATCAGCACGATCTATTGCTGAAGAAACTGTTGCAGATCTAGAGAAAATGAAAACAATGAAAGAAATTGAGATTAAAGAATTAATATCAAGACATCGTAACGAAATAGCTAACAAAGATACAGCATTGCAATTGGTATTTTGTTTTATTTATATTAATGTTAATTTATAATTTTACATGTATTCTGGTATCACTAATTTATTGGTTATCCAAAAAGTTTATGCTGATTTTGATAATAATTGGATTACTATAAAACTAATCATAATCTTCATTTTACTAGGGGATTTATGCAATTCAAATAATTCTAAACTAGACATACTTCCCCCAGCGTTTATTTTTGAATTAACTGCCAAATTAATAATTATTTTAAATTTACGCAACAGATTATCAGACTACACTGGTGTTGGCGTAAGCCTGATAATCTTTAAATTATATACATCTCGAAATTGAAAATCTGCCGGAGCCTTGGTAGTCTAGCTAGTAAGGTGTCGGGACAGTAACCCGAAGTCCCGGGTTCAATTCCAGGCCAAGGCAAATTTTTAATTTCGGAAAATTAGTAAAAATTAAAGTTCAATTATTAAATAATAGATGGCACCAGGTTAGCCTAAATTTTAAATTAATTATTATTAGTCTGACAGATGGTGGCACTCTGCGTAAATTTAAAATAATTATTAATTTGGCAGTTAATTCAAAAATAAATCACTGGGGGAAGTTTGGCTAGTTTAGAATTATTTGAATTGCATAAATCTCCTAGTAAAATGAAGATTATGATTAGTTATCTGACTTGAGCCAAGTCTATCTGCCCGGATTTGCCATAGAGGGCTCGTGGCTAGGTCTAGCCCGTCCAGGAGTGCTGGTGTCAGCATAAGTCCGATAATCTCTAAATTATATACATCCTGAAATTGAAAATCTGCCGGAGCCTTGGTAGTCTAGCTGGTAAGGCGTCGGGACTGTAACCCAAAGTCCCTGGTTCGATTCCAGGCATAGGCAAATTTTTAATTTTGGGAAATTAGTAAAAATTAAAATTCAATTATTAAATAATAGATGGCGCCACCTTAACCTAAATTTAAATTAATAATTATTAATCCGACAGATGGTGGCACCATAGCGTAAATTTAAAATAATTATTAATTTGGCAGTTAATTCAAAAATAAACCGCTAGGGTGAAGTTTGGCTAGTTTAAAATTATTACCATAAAACAAAAACATTTCTTATTTTTGCATATTTGCAAAAAAAATAAGCAGTGTTTATGTCTTATGATGATCTAGTTTATAATTGTATATTTAATTGTTTACAAAATTTTTAAATGAATACAGAAAAATGAATTTATAGCATAAGCTTATATAGTTTATAATGTGAATAAAACAATATATCATTTTTTTTTATCATCATTTAAGAGAACAAAAAATTTGTAATAGGTTTGAAATAATACCTTAATCATTATAACATGCTTAAAGATGATCTGTGAGATTTTGGAAAAAAAATTTAAGCTTAGCTTATGGCACTTAATCCAAAACATTCTCTAATGTTAATGAACAACTCTTTATAGTGATCCAAAATAATTTGCAGATTTGTTATGAAAAATTATGTAAATGATTCTTTTAAAAAATAGCATTTTTTTAAAGAATTATAACAGGATATTTGAAATAAGTATTATATAATACAGGTAGTGAGAGTAATTTTGATTAAAATGAAACAAATTGTCTTGTCTGGCAATTACTGTAAAACCTAAAAAAATCAAAACATTTTTGAATCAAATTTTAGCAAAATTTAGGAAGGAATTTTTGAATAAAATTTGCTAAAATTTTTTATGACAATAATTCTACAGATATATAATTGATGGGAAAAAATCAAAATGTAATTGAAAATTACACTGTTGCTTAAATGTATTTATTTTATATTAAAATTTTGCATTTCATTTTAATATTTTCACAGTGGGTATTCAAATTTCATAGTGCATTCTAGGAATGGAAAAAATGTATTGTTTATAAAATGTTTTCGATTTTTCTTGTTGATATTGGAAAAAATTTCCATTATCAGTGTGAATATTTTTCATGAGGAACCAGAATTGATACTTATTTATCCACATTTTTGAAATACACAATTTTTAGAGTAAGTCAAAAAATTTGGAAATTTTCATAAAAATCGATAACTTTTTAAAATAAAAAACAGTTATTGAAAATTTTTGATTGAATAATATCACAGTTTTATTTATTATTATTAAAAATGTTTATAGAAGAAGCAATATAGGTCAACCCCAGTTTTTGAAGCCCCAATATAAGAGACTCTGATCTTATGAGCAAATATAATATGTTCTGAAAATTCAATTTACAAGTGTTACCATATTTTTTTATTGCCCTATTTATTGCCTTTTTTTATTACCCTATTTATTTTACTCTATTATGAAAAATTTATAACAAGTAAATGTTTTTAAGATGGATTAAAATATTTCTAAATGTGGAGGAATATAATCAGTGCCAATATCATCCATCTGTTCTGTTTTTTCAGCATACAAACCCCTCAAACAGAAAGTGGATTTGATTCTGAGTCATTATAATTGAAACAGAAATCAAATTCATTCAGCTAATCCAGTCAATTATATGATGAGATTGATTATAAAATAATGGATGGGGTTCAGAGAGTAACTAATCAGAAAAAAATCTGATGTTGAGATTGGAATTGAATCTGGATGTTCTAAGTTGTAAACTAACATTTACAGCACAATCATCAGTAGACAAATAGTGCAATTTAGACACTTTACAACATATCTAACTCTTTTTAACAGAAACATTTTTAGTTTTGAACATTTTTAAAATACTCGGCATTGCCGAGTTTTTGTTTATAAATCACATAGTA
Source organism: Olivierus martensii (assembly GCA_000484575.1). Taxonomy (NCBI): domain Eukaryota; kingdom Metazoa; phylum Arthropoda; class Arachnida; order Scorpiones; family Buthidae; genus Olivierus; species Olivierus martensii. Next base: position 7,195 of record AYEL01060368.1, on the reverse strand, counting down.
AAAATAACTATTGAAAAATAATTATCAACATACAATATATTATATATATAATCATAAACAATGCTCCAAATTCATATCATTTTTCTCTTGTTATTGTTTGTTTATATTTCCTTTAAAAAATTAAAACGATTAATAAATTTTCAAAATTTGTTCCTATATGAAAAACACTTGTATTAAATATATAGAAATATCTTCCATTATCTAACAAACAAACACATGTTAAACACTGCTTTGCAACAAAAAGTGAAGCACGTACTTGGCCCTTTGTTGCATGGTACAGTGGTCTCAAACTGGCACCTGCGGGCCGCATCCGATCTACAAAGCAATTCTGTATGGCCCACAAAGATATTTCAGCTGTTTGCTTAAATACCTATTACAGTTGGAAAATTATTACAATTTAATGTTAATAAAATAACAATCTAAAGTTTTAAAGCATACTGTATTCAGTCTACACTGTGTTATCAGTAACTATTATAACAGTAAAATATTTTCCTTTCATTGTAATTTTGTTTAAAAATATCCAGCCCTTCTTTTTCTTTCGAATTGCACATTTGGCCACTCTCAATTTGAATTTGAACTACTAGCATAGTACAAAAGTCCATGCACTCGTGCAGAAAACCTGCACTTGTTGCAAGAAAACATGCTTGGCTCTTTGTTTAATTTACCCAAGAATGTAATTATTTTGCCCATATTAAAAATGGGCATGGGCCATTCAGGAAATGCTGGACACCGATTTTTAATATGAATATATGGACAATATTTTAAATTTTACATATAATTTATATTATTATAATGCTTGATTGAAAGGCATAATTATGTCATGACAATGACGTGGCATAAGAACAAATTTGACAATAAAATGGGAATTTTCTATATGATATGTATATTATTTCTTTGTGTGTTATTTTAAGTATTGTGTGTTATTTATTAGCTAGGAAGAATCATAAATTATGTCACGCTTTAGAGGTAGAGTATAGATTTCAGACAGTAAATGATATAAGGGGGAAGAGTTCTGTAAATTATGATGTCATTCTTAAAGTGGTTAATGCTTATATCTTTATGACTAAACAATGTTTTAGTTATAAAATATTTATGTATAATTGTTAGATAAATAAAGACTAATGTATTATGTGGAAATATGTTTATTATAAAACAGATCTGGCCAATCCAAATTGTTTCTCCAATCAGCTTGGAAAACAATGTTATAATAATTGCACTTAGTGTGATGAAAAATTTTGAAGGGGGAAAGACTCAAAATGCATTTGAAATAATGCAGCATGGCTTAATTTCATTTAAAAGTGCAACAAATAAAAAATTTATATAGATTACTGATTTTTATATGATTTTAAATATTACTCATTATTATTACATAATATTGGATAAACATATGGACTGTTTATTTTGAAAGTGTTGTAAGTCCATTTAAAAAAAAAAAATGAGATATCACGTAATTTACGCTTAATTTAGTGTAAACTTTTTATTTATAACTAGTTGTATTTAATATCTTAAAAAATGCCAATGCTTTGTTCAATTTAAAATTGGCCGATAAAAGAAATTGCATAGCCATTGATTATGAAAGTGGTGTAAGTCTCATTTCCATAGACAGGTGGCTGGATCAGTAGCCACTGGTTAAAGTACTAGATAGGGAAAAGTAGCAACACACTTTTCTAGTGCATTTGCCAACAATGCAGCGCTGCCATAGGCTGCTCAGTAACACGTGACCTTCTTTCTGCCATTTCTGTGCAAAGAAACCCGTTCGTTTGTATATCGGCACATCCTAAATAGTCAATAGAATGTAAATATTGTATTTACATTCTATCTATGTTTTTATCGATATGATCGGCTATTAGATAATGGAATTTAAAAGTAAATCGAAAAAGTGAAAGAGATATTAATTTCGAAAATTAATATACTAAATAAGATAAATGAAAAATGTAATTGAACATGGATAAAAAAGGTACAATCCTTGATCAAAGTAATTTTTACACAAATTCGAAAATTTTTACACAAAATGAAACGAGAGAATTTTGTTTCAACAAAAAATCTACAAAACACAATTAAAAAACAGATAAATCGAAAATTTTTACACAAAATGAAATGAGAGAATTTTGTTTCAACAAAAAATCTACAAAACACAAATAAAAATCAGATAAGAATAAACACTATTGGAGAAAAGGTAAATTGGTTGCAAATATGTTGGATGAGGTTTTGCAAAAGTGCACTGTATACTGTTTTATATAAAACATCAATGGAGAACACGGAATTTAAGACTTTAAATTTATCACCTACATTTTGGGGAAGACTGCCAAAATTTGAAAAAATCGTTAAGTGATATTTGATTTTTCAAAATTGAAATTAAATGATTTTTATATTTGACTAATTATGAAAGTGGTGTAAGTCCATTTGCAGCCTGTAAATATACATTATTTTAGTTAAATTCGCCTAAAAGGAATTTATATAATCAAATTACATATTGATAAATTAGTAGAAATATTTCCAGAGTTGACATAATTAACCTATATTTTTTAATTGACAAATATGCTAACCTTTCATTTTCTCAAAACAACAGAAAATGGACTTGCACCATTTTCAAAATAAATGGTCTGTATAGTAGTTTACATCATGATAAATAGTTATATAATTTCTTTGTCATAAAATATAAACAAATTTCATTTGAGATATATGTCACGATTGTAATTATGGATATAGAACAGGCTTAACTTAACTCCAAATTCAACATAAAATTTCCTTTAAAATAAAACATCAAATGAAAAAGTATGATATAAAGATACTGATTGGATGCAAATTGATATTGAACAGCAGGGCCGCCGACAGAAATTTTCGGCCCCGTGACAAGTCTGTGGTTCGGGCCCCACTTAAAAAAGTAGATCACTTTGGTTTAATAAAAAAAGACCATATAAAATATTAAGCATTTATTTTAAAAAGGCAAACAATAAATTCAAAATTCCATACATTACATACTAGGTTATATATTAAAGGTTTATTTTGGTACGACTGCTTTAGGTGCTCTGTCGACAGCCTGGGAACTATTGGACACGTTATGTGACACTTCAGGCCCGACGGTCGGGCCCTCTTCGATGACAGGCCTGTGACAAAAGTCACGGATGTCACCCCCTCTCGGTGGCCCTGCTGAACAGTATCCTGTATCATAATCAGTAATAATTGTTTTAGCTAAGTAATTCTATAAAAATCCAGTAATAGTAATGCAGGTAAGTTATCTGTTGCTCCTTACTTTGACACTTAGCGCCATCTATTGATATTTATTGTCATAAAATAAATAAAAATTGTGCCCCCTAGAGTCCTAAAAAAATCCAAATAAAAAAAAAGTGACAAAGGGACATGCCCATATTGATACTGAACAAAATTCTATGTCATATTCCTAAATATCATTTGTAGATTTTAAATAAAAAAGTTACATACATACACACATAGATAATCTGTATTTTATAAATATATAGATATAAAATTACACATTGCAATTAACATTTTACAGTTTAAACTACCAAACATTATTTTATTTTAGAAGGTTTTAAAAAAATTTTTTATAACTATTTCATTCAGTGATGTCACACAGCTATAAAGTTTTTGCATTTATCAATGTTTATATCATAACACATGTAGTACTATATAATATCACAAAAAGATTAGTACTACAGTTGCGGTAGTTACATTCTGTAAATTCTTCACGAATACTGAATTAGCAAATAGTGAACCATTGTGTTTATGGGAAATGGAGAGTTAGGTTCCTGCAAACCTTTCTTCCCAACATTTTCATACTTGGTTTATGTGTGTTTTCTATTTACAGACACCTTATTTAATTTGTATTACATTACTTACAAATAATTACCGTATATGCAGTGTATAGTACTATATACAGTATTATAATTAGAGCAATCTTTATTTAACTTTTTAAAACATTAACTATGGAGTAAATAAAATCTTATTTTTGATGGATAGTTTTTTGGTGTTGCAAGATGTTTGATGTGACAGTTGACACATTGTCTTTCTGAACTGCATTGAAAAACTGCATCAGCCTTGTTTGCGTCGCTTTTTGCCTCAGATCTTCTAAAATTTCAGTGTAAGGAGCAAACGCGCAGGAAGTTAGATGCCTAAATTTGAGGCTGCATTCAAGCATAGAGTCACATTCTTATATGGGACCTACAGACAATAATGAGCAGGCTTTTGGCCTATCTGCAGTCTGTGGAGTGAGCAAGGAAAGGTAATCAGAAATTTTCCAGCAAATCGATTCAGAGACTACATTTGGTAACAAACAACTTCCTTTATTAGAGAGAGAGAGGATTTACATTGGTATATTTTTGCCACTCAGCAGGAATCCACGAATAAGCACAAAAGCTCCACGAATATCGATTTTGTAGTTATAAATAAATTTTTGCAAATAGTTGAATATGCAAATACGGAATCCGCGAATAACGAGAATTGACTGTATTAACCAGATTCTAATATATTGTTTCATATACAAGTGTTATGTTTTGTAACTGAAAAAGTTCATTACTTAGAAATGACTGTTTCATAGCATGCAGAAGTATTGAAACCAATGCATATATTATATTTCATAATTGGATCAATTAGAAGTTTCTTATTTCAGAAATTTGAATAAAAAATTCCAATTTTAAAATGAAGCTTTTTTTGTTGTAATTTCTACTGTCTTGAAATTCTGCAATAATGCAAGTAACAATATAATTTTACATAATATTTGTTGTTAGAACATTCTGCTATCATAATATTTAAAATTCTTGAATTTTTTTGGAAGTTTATGAAATTTGAAATGAAATAAACTCAAATTCAAATGTTTTAACTTCCAAAAATATTGGAAATTACAAAATAAAAAAATGAAAATTAAAAAATAAAGGATTTATTTATTTGATTAAAATACAGATAAGTAATAGTATATTGTTACCAAATAAAGTATTTTCTGCAAGAATCTAGCAATGATGTTATTTATTATTTATAACATTGAAGAGCTTTCTCTGAAATAATGAAAGGTTAAAGGACAATATTCTTACCATTTTTTTAAATACAGATATTCCCCAACTTATGCAAATAATTGAAACTGAAAGTTTTTACATAATTATGGTGACTGCCCCCCTATAAAACTTTATAGCACCATATTGTTCCTTGACTGAGAAAGAGCAATGCTGCATGGGATGATATTGTATCAGTAATACAGTGATTAAAATTAACAGTCATAATAATTTAAATAAATCAGGTAATATGAGTTTTTAAATGCTGTAATATTTGGACTTGTAACTTGCAAATATAATAATTTTTTTGTTTAGATATATAGAGATCAATATAGATAAGTTAGCAAATACTTGCAATAGGAATCTATCTAGTATCATCTAAAGATTGAGAAAGTTAAAATTTATAAAAGAACTTATAAAATTTAAATTTATTAACTGAATACTTTGTTTATATTGTATATACATGTAAATAAATAAGCAATATTAGAATAAGCATTCTCTCAAAACAAATATAAAATATATTCTAAATGAATCAAATCAATGCTGATTGAATAGTAAAGTAAAATTTTTCTTCTAATTAGTTTGATTATCAATTTCAATTAATTCAGTGATGCATATGAAGTATCATTTATTCTCTAAATCAGGGGTGTTCAACCTTTTGCTTCCTTGGGCCTTATTTGAAGAAAAAGAATTGTCTTGGGCTACACATAAAATATACTAATTCTAACAATAGTTGTTAAGGAAAAAAATTAGTAAATAATGTACAATATATGTATCCACCAAGACAAATAAGCAAAAACATCATAGCATAATAATTTTTGATTTCTTTTCCTTCAGAAAGTTTTTAAAAATCATTAAGCATGTCAAGAAGTTTTAATCACTGAAATAAGAAATATTTTATAAATGAAAATAGGAAATGTAGATTGGTGGTATTTAAATAGTAAAAATTTCATTGACTTTATTAAGTACATAAAAATCTCAATGCTTTAAGGACGTTTACGATTTTATGTTGAGCCACATTCAGTATAGCAGTGGGTCACATGTGAGCTGTGGATTGGACAGCCCTGCTCCAAATGGAATGGAAAATGACTTCTTGATGCACTGTAGATATCATTTCAGGAAAATGTTAAGTAATATTAGGCAATATTCTGAATGTTGGATATTGGGACTTTTATGGAAAAATATTATTAATATATATAATATATATTCACTCTAATAGTATCTGCAATGAATGATTTTTGAATTTTATCCTTGAAATTATATTGACAGTTTTCTAATGAAAATTTTTAAATTATATATCAACTAAAAACTTCCTTATATATAACATATATTCTGCCTATTATTGTTTTCAAACATCATAAATAACAGAAGATATTAATTTAAAAAGTTTGTTATACTTCTTATTTAAATTGTTTACATCTATGATAAATATTTTTTCAATATTCTAAAATGTAAACTATTTAATGCAAATTTTTAATTTACTTATATATATTATGATTTGTTTGTTATATTTAAATTTGTGTGTTATTTTTTTAATAGGTGAAAGATAAAGAAAATGAATATAAGAAGAACATAGAACAGTTAAATAGGGAAAAAGAAGAACTTGGTATTAAAATTAAATCTTTGCAAGATGGTAAATTTTATCAATTATTAATTTAATCTTTTATTAAAATATATATAATACAATAAAAGTTCAAAAATCTGGACTTAGAAATTTGGCATGTTTGGATTTACAGATTTTCTAGTTTCTCAAGCAGTACTTTTAACATTTAAATAAAGAAGAATAAAGAAGAAATGAACAGGCATATTTTGTTCATTTATTCACTTACAGATACAGAATGTTTCACATATAAAAATGAGTATATTTATTTATTCATTAATGAAACAACATAATCTGTGATTACTGTTAATTAATATCCATACAGAACTATATTTGCAGAAAAACTAAATTTTTATTTAAAACATTTTTGGTCAAACTTGGAACCATCCTCAGTAAACAGAATTGGAAACCTCAAATCAATTACTTTAACAATCAGTTCATGTTTTAAAAGTAAAATGTTTTACTTTTAAAACATTTTCAAACATTAAAATTTAACATTTCAAATATTAGAATAAACATATTTCAAAAATCTAAAAATGCATATAATATAACAACATAAAAGATATATATATATATTATAACTATTATATAT
>AYEL01060366.1:0-16184 GCA_000484575.1 Olivierus martensii | reverse complement strand
AGGAGATTTTGATTTCTATAAATATATCATTTTAAAGAGGAAAATATATAACTCAGCGTATAAATAGTTTTAAAATGTAAATGCACCGATCATCTAAAATCAGTTCGGTTTCTTAAAATACAGAATTAATTAAAATACTATTGATAACATTTAATAACAGTATTTTATCGAAATTACTAATATTTATTTATCATATCGATAAATATACATATAAACCAGGATAACCAATAAGAGAATACATAATAAGTATTTTCTTTACGAATTGTGCAAGGAATGATTGCTTATAAAAGTTAAATAGCTGTTTTTATTAGAAGCGATGAATGTGCGAAGACCAAAAACGGCGGATGAGCATACCTGTTATTTAGAGCCCTAGTTACTGTTGCTTAAAATTTTAGTTTCAAATATGGGGACGATTGAGATATTGGAATTTAGTTTAGAATCTAGCTTGAAATAGTGCTAGTAATGTAACATCTTTTCTGCGAAGTGCTTATACTAAAAGATTCAATTTTTTTTTTTTTTTTTTTTTTTACAAACAGAATGGAAAATGCAACTATTTTCGAAATCTACCGCTAAAATAATGCACGAAGATTTAAAATTTAGCTATTTTAGATTTATTACAAATGCGCTATATCCAGATTTGATTAAGATCCATTCGGTTTTGGATCTCATTTTGGGAAGTAGCCAGACTTCTAATGAGATCAATGCAGTAAATATCGCTTTGTGTGTATGAGAGAAGCCAAACCTGTTATTGAGAGGTATCGCCAACGCATTTATATCTTTTTCAGTTTACCATTTTTTTTTAGAAAGAGTTTTTGTGTTAGCTTAAAACAGATTATGTAGCTACAGTCTCTCATTTTTTTTTTTTTAACAGAGTAGAATTCGCTAACATCCTACAAGAAACAACTCATTTTTGTCGCAAGTCTAGAAAAGAAGGAATGAAAACGTTAAAAATTACCTAAATTGACAGGAATAATTCCGAAAAGAAGAACACTTGTTGAACAAAGAGATGAAGAAAAAAATTGTATGTAAAGAGATGAAGAAAAAGCCGGTTAGACGTTAACCTTTGTTAGATTGTTTAGTAATTTATTAGTATTAAGTTAGAACTTCTAACTTAATACTAATAAATTACTAAACAAGTAAGATCTGAGCTCAGGCAGACCTGAGACCTAAACAAGTAGTCTTTTTCTAAGACCTGAGCTCAGGCCGAACTCTGGATTGCAGAGTCGTTAGAACCGTCACCTGAGCTCAGGCAGAACTCTGGAATTTGCAGAGTCGCTAGCCGTTAAGTTTAGTTATAATCAATAGTATTAACAGTCATTCTAATACACGACTTTGCAAATGGTCTTAACTAAGCAGCAAATAGATGGTGGATTGCATATTTATTTGTACAGTGGTGCCTCACAATTCGACATTTGAGTTTTGTGGTCGGTGCATTTATATACAGTGATGCGTCGCAATTCGACATTTGAGTTTCGCAGGTTGGCACATGCGCGTGCATGGAATTGTGGTGATGTCATTCGCTATTTGTCAGTTCTTTTTGGGCTACTTTAGTGTTTGCTGAGTCATTTGCTATTTGTCAGTTCTTTTTGGGCTACTTTGGTGTTTGCCAGCCATTTGCTATTTGTCAGTTCTTTTTGGGCTACTTTGGTGTTTGCCCTATTCATTTGCTATTTGTCAGTTCTTTTTGGGCTACTTTGGTGTTTGCCCATATTGTTTATATTAATTTTCAATGCTGCATTTTTTAAAAAGTAAAAAATTTGTAATTATTATTATTTTTTTTGAGTAAAATGTAAGGATGGGTTCAAAGAGAACTGACCAGAGGAATAATTCCGAAAAGAAGAACACTTGTTGAACAAAGAGATGAAGAAAAAAATTGTATGTAAAGAGATGAAGAAAAAGAATTGTAGATAAAGTGCAGAAAGATAGAACAATTAAAATGTAACTGGAGTATGATTCTCCTAGAACAACTGTGGCAACATTTTGCAACAGAGAGAAGATTATGGGTGCTAGGGTGTCTGCTGGAAGACTTCATTCCAACATCCATGGAGTATGGCGTTTTTAGGACAACTGTAGTAACGTTTTGCAACACAGAAGATTATGGGTGCTAGGGTGTCTACTGGAAGACTTCATTCCAACATCCCCAAGGGCTAATAAATTGTGTTAGTATAAAATAGTGTATTTTGTAATTTAGTATAAATTGTGTATTGTGTATAAAATAGTGTATTTTGTAATTTAGTATGTTATACAACAGTAAAACACATATAATAAAGCAAATAATATAGTGTGTCTCTCTCATCTCACCCGTTAGGGGAGTGGGATGGGGACTGATAATGAACTAATCTATTTTGCATAGTCTTATATGGGAAATATTGTCTCGCAATTCAACAGTTTCTCAATTCAGCATTACTTCAGTGACGGATTAGTGTCGAATTGCGAGGCACCATTGTATTCAATACAATGTTAATCATATCTCTCTATCATTTATATGCAAATTTACTGGTAAATATAAATTGAATTAATAATTTAAATTATTAATTCAAACAGAAATACCAGATAATTAGCATTATCATAATTTTATTTCCCTTATTATTCCATTCATTAGAAGGATTACAGTATTTATATTTCAATATTAGTTATGGTTTTGTTTTATAAATTATTTACAGTAAATATTTTAATTGATTATTGATTATACATTTTCAGTATTGTATCATATAGAGAAAATAAATATATCACTATATCTTTTCATATATAGATATTTTTTGATTTATATAATCTAGAATTTTATGATTTCAGAATTATGCACAAAAATAAATAAATACTAAATTAAAAATGTTCCATTTCTAATTTAAAAAATTTTCCATTCTGTTTTACTAATATATACAGTGATACCTCGGATCACGAACATCTCGGTTCACGAACAAATCGATCTACGAACATCCTTTGCGAACAAATTTTGCTTCGCTTTACAAACGATGCTTCTGTTCACGAACACACACACACGAGCTCATGGAGCACACAAAACCCTGCACACAGCCTCGCCCCCAGCAACAATCCAGTTCACCCAGCTCACATAGGTACAGTAAAGTTCTAACAAGTGTTGATATTTTAGTTTTTTTTTTAATTAAATTTATCATTGTTGGTATTTTAGTTTTTTTCTTTACTTAATTAAATTTATCCCTTATTACTCCCAAAAAAGTTAAAAGTGTTAGTGAAGGTGGTGTTAAACATGCTTTACTTTAGTTTTTTTCTTTATTTAATTAAATTTATCCCTTATTTTATGGCTTTATGATATTTTAGTTTTTTTCTTTATTTAATTAAATTTATCCCATATTATAGCTCCCAAGTTAAAAGTGTCAGTGAAGGTGGTGTTAAACATGCTTTCTTCTAATGTTAATATTGCAGTTATATATTTATTTCCTTTCTGTATTATTTCCACACATAAAGCCATAACAAGTGAAAGTAGTGTTAAACAAGCTTTCTTCTAATATTACTGTTATGTGGTGGTGTTAAACATGCTTTCTTCTAATATTACTGTTATATTTATTTAATTCTGTGCTTTCTTCTAATATTACTGTTATAAATATTTCCTTTCTGTATTATTTACACACATAAAGCCATAACATGTTAAAATTTTTTCTAGGACAAATTTCCACACATAAAGCCATAACATGTCAAAAATTTTTTCTAGGACAAAAAACAGTATTTGGATTTACATTAATTGCAATGGGAAAAATTGATTCGGATTATGAACTTTTTGGATCACGAACAGGATCAAGGAACGGATTGTGTTCGTGAACTGAGGTATCACTGTATTTTGTTTTTGAATAGTACACCAAAAAAAATTAAAAACAGAAATACTGTAGATAATGGTGTATAAGCCAATCCATGTATAAGTTAACCTCCTATTTTAGAATTTGAAAATTAGAAAAAATGTCAAACCTGTATATAAACTGATTCCCGAAACTTTTAAGTGTAATATTAATTAAAATAAATAAATAATAACCAAATAACAGCTAATTAACCCTAGCATTACAAATTAATTTAGAAATAACTGAAATTAATGATTAAATTAAATTTTATCAATATGACTCCATCTATAAACTAATAACTAAACTTTGAAATTATTTAATTTTCATTCATTAAAAATGGGTCGGGTAAAACTCAACTTGTTTATTATTTTAGCAGTTACCGAAATTTAGAAATTATCTTTCAAAATTGGACCAAGTGTCCAATTTTGAAAGAAACTCAACTTGTTTATTATTTTAGCAGTTACCGAAATTTAGAAATTATCTTTCAAAATTTCGGTAACTGCTAAAATAATATAATAAATACTTATTGAAATTTAAATACATATTTGAAAACGAAATTTGTCTCAATCTGGATTTGAACCAAGGACCTTCAGGATAATGCTTTAACATCTACCAGTCGAACCACTTAGACATTAGTTTATAATCTGCCCAACTTTGCGATAGAGGGCTCATGGCTATTGCATTAGCCCAATTAGTATTGTAGCTTGTTGACATGACTGATATATGCATTTGTCTAAATTTCAGTTATATAAGCTATCTGAAGGAGAACTTTACCTGCTGTTTCAGTAGTCTAATTGGTAGAATGTTAAGGCATTATCCTAAAGGTCTCTATTTAAATCTAGGTTGGGAAAAATCTCATTTTCAGATAAGTATTAAACATTTTAGTTTAGATATTAGTCCATAGATGAAGCCACATTGGTAAAATTTAATCATTAATTTCAGTTATTTGGTTGTTATTTGGTATTAATCCCTATTAAGTTTGTTTGCTTGTTATTGAAATAGCTAAATAATTTTATTATTTTAGAAATTTCCAAAATCCACTCCACTATTGAAATAAATGACAAAATATCAAGCTTACAATATTTAAACATTGCAATGCAATGCAAAAAAATGTTGAATTGAATGAAGGATGCAATGTCACATTTCTCTACAATACAACCTTTAATCAACTTAAAATGGTCCATTGAGAAAAAAACAGGAAAATTGTTAGCATTCAACATGATGAATACACTATTCAATGCAATCATGAATGACAGGATACCAGATTGAAACAGACTAGGCTGTACAGCTTATTTATAGTATCATAAATACAGAGCTTTACAGAGAAAAGATATATATAGGATACACATCATGTCCAATAAGTAAGAGGTTTAACAGAACAATAAGTGATATGAATAATAAGACCCAAAAAAAATCTGCCCTGTCTTCAAGGGCCACATGTCTGAAGTACAAGTACAATGGAAAGATACAAAACTTTTAAAACCAATAGAAAGTTTGAAACATGAAGAAATTGCAGAAAATATCATTATCTACAATGGAAAAATGAAGAGAGAAACCTGTGGTAACAAATTGGATTCATGCAGCATAAGCCACACCTAGAAGTGCTATAATAAATATAATCATAAATAATAGTAACATTTTTTATCTTTTAGAAATAAAGGCACACATTTAATGCATAAGTGTATCCAGGGAAATAACCAATGCTTTTTGAATAATATTCTATGATTTTATTGAAAATTAAGTTAATAGTAAAGTTTTTATATTTATTTTTACAATACAATATTATTAAAGTGTTTGTTCAGCAGAAAACATGAAATACTTTTACTTCATACTGCTCTAACTGGTTAAATCTGTAATATTTTGGAAGCTATATCACCATTGAGCAGACCAAAAATAACACTAAAATTCATAAAACAAACTTTTATTGAGGAACGTTTTCGGTGTTAGCACACCATCATCAGCTCTTACACTTAACAGTTTTTTATAAACAAGATTCGAATATCGAACTCTTTACAACCGAATTTGAACATTCTCACGTGTTACAATAACTTTTTAAAAACAAATTAAACCTTAAGCCTAAAGAAACATCAAAATAAAACTAAAATTAAAATAACCTAACATTATAACAACCTATTAATACTTTTTTAAGGGGTAATAAAATCAACTTTACTGTTTTGTGCAGTACAAATAATCCTAAAAAATTAATGTCCAACATCCACCATAGTCCTAAAATAGCTTTCTATACTACATTGCTCCCACAGTTAGAGTTTCTATTTCAATTTATACAGTGCCTTAGGGCATATTTCCATGATATTGGGAGGTCCAAGGATTGTCTTTCATTTATCACTGCCCCACTTTTTGATCCTGTTAGGATATTAATTTCCTCCGCTGTATGCAACTCTCGTATATCATTGACCCTCTGTATAATCTTCGTTTCGTCCCATTTTATCCTGATATTTTGCTCATATGCCCATCTCACCAGTGCTGTACTCAAGAGTCCCTTTTTTATGTCTGATTCGTGTTCTTGTAGCCTGTCTTTAAGATTTCTCGACGTTGCTCCTATATATACTTCATCCTCTTGTCTGTCTATATTTCTTAATGGTATCTGGTAAATGCCTGACTTCTCTAGTCTACTATAGATCTGTCTTTTATGTCCTTTAATATGTTAGCTACTGTATTTGGCCTTCTATAAGCTGGTTTTTTCTTATTAAGTTTAAGCACTTCTTTTACTGTCTTGTATTCACTTATGTCATCTGTTGTTACTTCAAACTCTTCTTTCTCCATCGTACTCTCTTCTGTTCTTCTATTAGCTTGTTCCTCCTGTTGTGAGTTACCTTTATAGTTTTTCTTTATTTCTTCCAACATTTTATTTACCAGTCTATGCGAATAACCATGTCTTTCTGCTATTTTCTTGATTCTCTCTATTTCTGCTACTAGGTACTCTTCCGTGGAACAATGCATTAGGGCTCGATTAAGATATGATCTGATGGCTGCTTTTTTGTATTTCCATTTATCTCTAGACCATCTAGGTATCAATACTTCAATATTTGTGAGTTTTCTAAAAACTGTTGTTCTGATGTTATTATTTTCATATATGAAAATAGATGGTCTAGAGATCATCTAGGTCTAGAGTTCACTTATCTCTAAAAAAGCAAAAAAGCAGCCATCAGATCATATCTTAATCGAGCCCTAATGCATTGTTCCACGGAAGAATACCTAGTAGCAGAAATAGAGAGAATCAAGAAAATAGCAGAAAGACATGGTTATTCGCATAGACTGGTAAATAAAATGTTGGAAGAAATAAAGAAAAACTATAAAGGTAACTCACAACAGGAGGAACAAGCTAATAGAAGAACAGAAGAGAGTACGATGGAGAAAGAAGAGTTTGAAGTAACAACAGATGACATAAGTGAATACAAGACAGTAAAAGAAGTGCTTAAACTTAATAAGAAAAAACCAGCTTATAGAAGGCCAAATACAGTAGCTAACATATTAAAGGACATAAAAGACAGATCTATAGTAGACTAGAGAAGTCAGGCATTTACCAGATACCATTAAGAAATATAGACAGACAAGAGGATGAAGTATATATAGGAGCAACGTCGAGAAATCTTAAAGACAGGCTACAAGAACACGAATCAGACATAAAAAAGGGACTCTTGAGTACAGCACTGGTGAGATGGGCATATGAGCAAAATATCAGGATAAAATGGGACGAATCGAAGATTATACAGAGGGTCAATGATATACGAGAGTTGCATACAACGGAGGAAATTAATATCCTAACAGGATCAAAAAGTGGGGCAGTGATAAATGAAAGACAATCCTTGGACCTCCCAATATCATGGAAATATGCCCTAAGGCACTGTATAAATTGAAATAGAAACTCTAACTGTGGGAGCAATGTAGTATAGAAAGCTATTTTAGGACTATGGTGGATGTTGGACATTAATTTTTTAGGATTATTTGTACTGCACAAAACAGTAAAGTTGATTTTATTACCCCTTAAAAAAGTATTAATAGGTTGTTATAATGTTAGGTTATTTTAATTTTAGTTTTATTTTGATGTTTCTTTAGGCTTAAGGTTTAATTTGTTTTTAAAAAGTTATTGTAACACGTGAGAATGTTCGAATTCGGTTGTAAAGAGTTCGATATTCGAATCTTGTTTATAAAAAACTGTTAAGTGTAAGAGCTGATGATGGTGTGCTAACACCGAAAACGTTCCTCAATAAAAGTTCGTTTTATGAATTTTAGTGTTATTTTTGGTCTGCTCAATGGTGCTATAGCTTCCAAAACATTACAGAAAACATGAAATAAATATTAAAAGATTCCATCATTTCCAAATTTCAATGAAAATTTTTAACAAAATTTAAATGATAACTAATTGCTATTAAATTAAATAATACAATATAAAGTAGAGCGTCAATTATCTGAACGTTGATTAACCAGAACATCGCTTATCCGAACATAATTTTCAATTGTGATACACAGGGCCACCGAGAGAAATATTCAACTAACTAATTGCTATTAAATTAAATAATACAATATAAAGTAGAGCGTCAATTATCTGAACATTGATTAACCAGAACATCGCTTATCTGAACATAATTTTCAATTGTGATACACAGGGCCACTGAGAGAAATATTCAGGTCTGTGACAAGTCTTGGTCTGGGCCCCACTTAAAAAAGTGCATCACTTTGATTTAATAAAAAAGCCATATAAAACATTAAGCATTTATTCAAAAAAGGCAAACAATAAATTCAAAATTCCATATATGTACATACTATGTTATATATAAAAAAGTTTATTTTGGTATGACTGCTTTGGGTGCTCTATCAGCAGCCTGCAAACTATCGGTCATGTTATGTGACACTTCAAACCCGATGGTTGGACCCTTTTCGATGCCAGGTCCGTGACAAAAGTCATGGATGTCAGCCCTTCTTGGCGGCCCTGGTGATACACAACAGGTCTTCACCAATACCTCCATCCTACAATGAAAGTACATACTATGTTATATATAAAAAAGTTTATTTTGGTATGACTGCTTTGGGTGCTCTATCAGCAGCCTGCGAACTATCGGTCATGTTATGTGACACTTCAAACCCGATGGTTGGACCCTTTTCGATGCCAGGTCCGTGACAAAAGTCATGGATGTCACCCCTTCTTGGCGGCCCTGGTGATACACAACAGGTCTTCATCAAATACCTCCATCCTACAATATGTAGGGTGGGAGAATCTAAGCTTTTGTTATTCGCATTGACTGAATTGTTTTTATAATTTATTTTGTATCAAGTATTGGCGGAGACCTGTTGTGTATCACAATTGAAAATTACATAGCCCTTATACTCTGTTTACACTACACAATATAAACCAGTTCAAATTATTGAACTTGTTTAATTTCATAATTAAACCAAGGATAGCCAAACTCATTTGAAAACATCAATGCACTAGTGCATACTGGTTTAGGCTGAAGGAGTACAATAAAAACATATTTTGAAATTTGTTTTGTATTTTTTACATTGTGTTTTTTCTTATTTTTCACTCAGATCGATTATCCGAAAAAATCATTTATTCGAATACCTTTGGTCCCAATTAGTTTGGATAATTGACGCAGTACTGTAAATTTTTTCATAAATGATCAGTAATTTACAAGTATTCTAAGTAAAGTTGTATTCTAAGTATACAACTTTACTTAGAATACTTGTAAATTAATGATTATTTATTAAATTTATAATACATGATGTAAAATATAAAAATTTTTCATTTATAGGATGAACAAGTAATTGTACATTTAGGAAATAATGATGTCGAATATTGTCAAACATTTTTTCTTTACATGACAACTAAATTATCTAATCCTCAATATTTACCTGAAGTTTCTACTAAAGTATCAATTATAAATTTTACTGTCACACAGTCAGGACTAGAAGACCAATTACTTAGGTAAAAGATGTTTTTTAAATTTTAATATGCCATGTATTTGTACATAATCAAGAAATTTTTTCAGAAAAAAATTTTTTGAAGGAAGGGAATTGGTTTATACATGGGGCAGTCAAAAATTGAAAACTTTTTTACAAGGTCATAAGATTTGCTGACTCAATTGCAACATGTTTGTGTTGTGCCTTTGCACTAACCACATAATCCATCATATTTATGTTTAACAATGATTATCTTATTGATATTTTTTGTTATATGTCTAAATTTTAAAGGGAATTTCGTATACCATGGCAGACTCATTCCATTTTATAGGGTCTTTATCATTTCACAACAGATTGAAAATGGTGTTCTTTCTATTATATATTATTTTATTGTTAGTTATCCTCTCAAATTTTCTTTTAAATTTCCTAAAAATTCTGTTATTTTCTACAGTATATGTCTTTCCTTTCCCATCATGCGTATTGTTGTTGTTGCTGTTGGTGTGTTTAGTGGTACTACGTGTGACTTTTTCTCCATATCTTTAAGATGTCATTTCTGTTGTAATCATGCAATTCCCCTTGGTGTAGTACCCATTCTAATTCTTCATTAGCAGTGTCTTGGTTGCTGCAGTGCATTGTTATCCTTGGTAGCAGAGTCCTAAATGCTGCCATTTTATAGTGCCATAGTTCCTTTGCAGTCACTTTAATAAAAAATGGTCTATATGTATTCTTCCTAAATACTGATGTGACATATTTGCCATTAGTAATTTAGGAAGACATGGAGGGACATGACCCATAGAATAGCCAAGAATCGGACACGATTGAATGGCTAGGATTGGATTGGAATTTTAATGTTCACGTCTAAATAACTAATGGTTAATTCTTCCCATTCTTGTCTTTTCAATATCAGTCCTAAGGATTTGTCACTTAATAAGCTTTCCAGATCATACATATCTCTAGTTTTCTCTTTTACCACTAAGTTATTGTCAACGTATCTCTTATAAAGATGTATTTCTGTAATTAACTTTGGTACAATAGTCTCCTCTTTTTTTATGAATCACTAACTCTGCAAGGACACCTGCAAGGAAGCTGCCAATTGGGAAACCTTTCATCTGTTGATGATATTTGCCATTAAATATGAAGTATGACTTATGTAATAAGATATGGCATAAATTTCTAGTGATGGAGGTTCACAGTCTTTCTGTGGAAGATGCAATAATAGAAAGTGGTAATGTTCTAGGCATGCTGGTTGGATTTTAATTTTAGAATATAAAGATTCAAAGTCATATACTTCTAGTACTTCATCTGGGAGGGGTCCTACCTCAAAAAAAGCACCCAGCATTTCCTTAGCTGATTGTATTGACCATGTATACCTTTCATGTGTTCCAAACATCATTTTGCTAATGCTAATTCAACTTCAAATGTGAGGGAATTACGTTTCTCTATTACCGGTCTAAAGGAAATTCGTTATTTGTGCAACTTAACAAAGGCAAAGAGTCTTGGTGCTTCTGGAGCTTTGATATTTCTGTTTTTTAGGAAGGTTGGTATTTTCTTCAAGTCTAGTAATCTATTAAGCTCATTAGTAATCTTTTCTGTTGGATCTTCCTTTAGTTCTTCACAATTCGTCTCTTCTATGTCTTTATATAAAAATTGCTCATATGTTTGTTTCTTTACGATTAATCCCATTATTAGTTAACCATTCTTTGGCTGCTTTAACTTCATTCAAAGTTTTTTGATTTGTTGTGCTTCAACATTGTGGTTGTATGTCACTTTTTTAGCGATTAATTTTCCTAAAAGTGACTGATCACACCTATTTAACATTGGTTCTAACTCTATCGCTTTATTGTCCCAATGACTAGGTTGCTCTATTAACGCATTAGGTCCTTTTGCAAGGATGTTTTTGACATATACTGTGATTTGCAGATCATCCAATATTCTATATGGTTTACTGTCTATGTTATATGTTCTTTTTATCTGCCGAGTGAAGATCCATTTTAATTTTTTAATATAATTATTCCTCAACATTGTTCTAAACCTTTTCAGTATATCTTGTAAGATACAAGATAGTAGTAGTACAATCTGGTCGGTTATCATCCAACAGTATGTGTCCATATAGGTGTTTATAGCAAAACAAATCCCTTTGCGAATTAGCTATCGTTGTTCTTAGGCATTTTGTTTTATCTTCCAGAGGAAGGCTGCCAATTTAACTGGTATCTTGAGTCTATAAACAGTCATCAGTAGTACATCATTAATTTTACATTGTTTCAAAAAAATAAATTTTTCTTCAAGTTTAATCAACTTCTTACTCACTTTAAGTTTTTGTGCAGCTGGCTCAACATTATCCATTATACTACAAAATTCCAGTACATTGCTTTTTGCTAATACGATATTTTTATAGCTCTATAAGCAGGAGTATTAATATACCTTTATAACTTACACTCAAATTTTATATTACACGCTTTTTTATTCGTTTAATCTGATGCACTTTCGGCATATTCATAGCTCTCTTCAGCGGTACAAACTTTAACTAGTTATAGAACATCGAATGTAGAATATAAGAATTCATTTAAATTAAAAAAATTTAAATTTGTTACTATAGAAAACAAAGTATTAAAATTAAAGTCTACAACATGTATAATTATACAATAATTCAAAACTACATTGGAATAAGAGATACGTTGACGATATCTTAATGGTAAAAGAAAAAAATAGTGATAAGTATGATCTGGTATAATTATACAATAATTCAAAACTACATTGGAATAAGAGATACGTTGACGATATCTTAGTGGTAAAAGAAAAAAACTAGTGATAAGTATGATCTGGAAAGTTTATTAAGTAGCAAATCCTTAGGACTGATATTAAAAAGACAAGAACGGGATGTAAAATGCTATGGTCCCATCATTTTATATTGTATTCATCATTTTGAATAAATTTATTATTAAAAATTATTACAGAAGTTTCTAAGTTCACACATGGTGAGAACTTTCTATAAATCCAGAACTCGAAAATTGAATTGGATATATATTAATTTTTTAAAAATAAATAAATTTTATATTTTAAATTATTTTAAATAGTGATTTTATAAAAATTTATTTTATCCATCCCAATAGAAAGGATTAATGAGAGATGAAGTCATATCAAATTCTATTGAACATGATGAAAAAGTGCCTCTTTTATTAAGTAGTATGTATATATTTAATTTGATTATAATAATGTAAATTATATGATTTAATTTTTTATTCACTTGTAAAGTTTATTGTTGCTAGAAATAGTATGTTTTGTTTACTTATTTCATTTAATTTTTAATTGGGTTCACTAATCACAAACCTTTTTATATTTCTTCACTAACAAGAACATTAATTTTGATAAAGACCAATTGAAAAACTTTTATATCAAATATAGCAAATGGAATATCAAGGTATTCCATTTACTATATTTATATGAACTTATTGCATAAAAGTGCTTGGAATTTTTATTTTAATTGTGTTTATTAACAGAGTTAACAATCTTATTGAATGCATTTTAGTGATGGTTGTATCCTCCATAAATTTTGAAATATTTATTATTTTATATTCATTATTTTTGAAGATAAACCACAATTCACTAGCATGTGATCTGAATATCTGAATCATTTAGTGAACATCTGAGAGAAAAAAATATCATTCAAAAGCAGTTCACTATTTGTGAGGAAATGAATTTTATTGAATAGAAATTAAAATGCTATGGTCCCATCATTTTATATTGTATTCATCATTTTGAATAAATTTATTATTCAAAATTATTACAGAAGTTTCTAAGTTCACACATAGTGAGAACTTTCTATAAATCCAGAACTCGAAAATTGAATTGGATACAATATTAATTACAATATTGGATTTTTCTAATTGGAAGCCAGTTTTTAACATAGAATACCTGGAAGAATAATGCTCTTCTATTTGGTCATGTAATGCGTAAATATTATTACTGCTGAATATGTTTTAGAATATTGATTATAAAAACTCGGGTACAAAAATATTAAAAAGTTATGAATTAGTTCCCCAAAAATCCAATCAGTCGGATTACTGAAAGATGCGGTTGTCAGTCAGTCAAGCTTGGATTGCTATAAAAAAATCTGGAATCGAAGTAAGATTCTCCATGAGGAAAATTTTGTCACATGGAATGTACTAATCTCTGGATGGGGAGCAACATAAAACAAGAAATGGAAGAGCAACAATATCGCACACAACAATTCGCGTAAGTTTTAAGTTAATTTATAATTTAAAAATTCTCTAACATATTTAAAACTCTTCTTGGGAAATGTTATATGAATATCTTCTGTCATTCTCTAATTATATATTAGAGACTAATGAAGCAACAAATTAGTTTTTCTTGAATATTAAATTTTCAATATTTTAAAATGGGTTTTTGTTATTTCAAAATAAAAATTGATTAAAATTGGATTAGAATGTTCATTATACTGAAAATTTCTCCTTTTCTTTTCAAAAAGAATCTATTTCAAATCATTTATTTTGGTTTGGATGTTCTTGAGAACACACAAAATTTATTATATTGAAAAGTTTCATATTGGAATTCATTATAATAGGATTTCAAATATAATTAAGTAAGTTTTAAATTTTTAACTTACAAAATTAAATTTATTCCAGATTCAATGGATTCTATCACAGATACAGCAGCTGTAGAATATTATAGTATTACAGAAAGAATTGAATTAGTGAGTATTTTGTAAATCAGTGAATTAATAGTTATGATTATAAGTAAAAAAAAATTTATTCAGATATAGTATCAAATATGAATAAAATTGAACCTTACTCTAATAATATTGATTAATTCTATATAAATCATTGTTAATCAAATATAGACAATGCATATTAAAGGCCTAATTTGCAACTATTTTAACTAACTGCTGTTAATAATATATTTGTAAAATAAGTGGCTAATATAATAAGGCTTAATTTGCTCCAAGTCAATTTAGAAGTTGACCTTTTTCACCCTTAAAAACTTTGTTCATTGCATTTAATCACATTATTATAGTAAAGTAAACTTTATAATTACTTTGAAGCACTAACAGTACAAATACATGGATTAATAATAATAAAATATAAAATGATGCATAAATAGTGCATGAAATAATTCTTTTCCTACTGTAAAATAATGGATGGTTTAAGAGAACTGAAAAGCAAGCTAGCTAATCTTCATATGCTTATAAAAGAACATTGCTGATTAGATGAAAGATACTGAATCAATTTTGGAAGGTTTTTTTTTTTGCTGAAATTAGTTACTGTGGTTATTGTAAATATTGTGTATCATTAATTGAAAAATTATCATTACTAGAAACAATGGAACTTTATGGTAAGTGAAGCATTAATTGAAATATTGTAATTAATGTGATTGTTAATTGAAATTCCACTTGGCTAACAATACATTAACAAAAAATTTTATTAGAAAATAATTTTTTGTTTTCTATTAAAACTGTAAACAAATTATTTAAAAATATGTTAAATGATATAAATATTTTATCTATTAAATTAATTTTAAATATGAAATTATTTAATTATTAGATTAAACATTTTGCTTTATATTGAATAATAAGTAAATAGTTAATTAAACTTGAGAGTGAACAATCAAAGTGTAAAGCCCCATTTCAATTCCAAATAGTACATATGAACAGAAAATGGAAATTGTTCCACATGGTTATCAAATACTATAATATTAGCCAAAATTAGTGTCATCCCTTAATATGGAATAATTGTGACACTAAATAAGATTGACTGTATTTCTTTGATTAAAAGTATCATCATAGCATGACACTCTTCTTAATAAAAATAAATATTGGTAAAAAATAAAATAAATTCACTTACAAAGACTATAAAAGGCATAACATTAATAAGAAAAGTACTTTTGAACTAAATCTTCAAAATTGATGTTCGATTATATATTCTGTATGAAACTGAAGATGGATGCTTTAGTTCAAAAGTACTTTTCTTATTAAATTTATCTTTTGTGGTTCTGGTAAGTTCTATATGTTGGATCTTGTTTACCTTGTTTAAATATTGGTATCATTTTTATTATTTTTTGTATCTTTTTATAGTGTTTTTATGTTATGTTTACAATCACACAGAATTTAACAGCTAATTATTATTTCACTGATTCAACCTTTTATGCTGAATAATCAATATTGGGATGAGACCCTTTGCGCTCCTAAAAAAATTTTTTATAACGGTTCACTTACAAAGACTATAAAAGGCATAACATTAATAAGAAAAGTACTTTTGAACTAAAATGTTCAGGAAAGAAAAAATAATAAAAAATAATAATAATAATTATAACAATTAACATTCCGAGAAAGGAGTTGTCTGGAGCCTACGCGAAAACAGGCGTCCTTGTCGGCGGCGCATGCTCCGATCTGTCTTTATTTAATTGACACCACCTCCACGCGCAATTCAATCTACTAGGGTC
>AYEL01060365.1:0-19963 GCA_000484575.1 Olivierus martensii | reverse complement strand
CAAATCCCTTTGCGAATTAGCTATCGTTGTTCTTAGGCATTTTGTTTTATCTTCCAGAGGAAGGCTGCCAATTTAACTGGTATCTTGAGTCTATAAACAGTCATCAGTAGTACATCATTAATTTTACATTGTTTCAAAAAAATAAATTTTTCTTCAAGTTTAATCAACTTCTTACTCACTTTAAGTTTTTGTGCAGCTGGCTCAACATTATCCATTATACTACAAAATTCCAGTACATTGCTTTTTGCTAATACAATATTTTTACAGCTCTATAAGCAGGAGTATTAATATACCTTTATAACTTACACTCAAATTTTATATTACACGCTTTTTTATTCGTTTAATCTGATGCACTTTCGGCATATTCATAGCTCTCTTCAGCGGTACAAACTTTAACTAGTTATAGAACATCGAATGTAGAATATAAGAATTCATTTAAATTAAAAAAATTTAAATTTGTTACTATAGAAAACAAAGTATTAAAATTAAAGTCTACAACATGTATAATTATACAATAATTCAAAACTACATTGGAATAAGAGATACGTTGACAATATCTTAGTGGTAAAAGAAAAAAACTAGTGATAAGTATGATCTGGAAAGTTTATTAAGTAGCAAATCCTTAGGACTGATATTAAAAAGACAAGAACGGGATGAATTAACCACTAAGACGTGAACATTAAAATTACTAATGGCAAATATGTCACATCAGTATTTAGGAAGAATACATATAGACCATTTTTTATTAAAGTGACTGCAAAGGAACTATGGCACTATAAAATGGCAGCATTTAGGACTCTGCTACCAAGGATAACAATGCACTGCAGCAACCAAGACACTGCTAATGAAGAATTAGAATGGGTACTACACCAAGGGGAATTGCATGATTACAACAGAAATGACATCTTAAAGATATGGAGAAAAAGTCACACGTAGTACTACTAAACACACCAACAGCAACAACAACAATACGCATGATGGGAAAGGAAAGACATATACTGTAGAAAATAACAGAATTTTTAGGAAATTTAAAAGAAAATTTGAGAGGATAACTAACAATAAAATAATATATAATAGAAAGAACACCATTTTCAATCTGTTGTGAAATGATAAAGATCCTATAAAATGGAATGAGTCTGCCGAGGTATAGAAAATTCCCTTTAAAAATTTAGACAGTAGGATGAAATGTACATAGGGTAAACTTCTCACTCATTACAAAAAGGAATAATAGAGCATAAAAAAGACGTTGCAGGAAACAGTGAGAATACATCGGTAGCAGAAAGAATTGCTAACTTCGATACAGTAATATACTGGGATGATGCTAAATTTATTAGGAAGGAGCACAACCTCTGTAAGGCAGAACAGCAGAAACAATCAGCATAATAGTTAAGAAATTAAAAAGATGTAATAAACATCATAGAACCTAATACAATTAGTCCAGCATGGATTTGGTGCCCGAAAAAATGAAAATGGTAATCAACCATAAACTAATACCACAATAGTGATGTCATCGATAAAGACAATAATTTTTCTACACCAATGTAATATATTTATGTCATGTATAGTATTAATATTATTTCAATATAGTTTTGAATTATTATACATGTAGACTTTAATTTTAAGGTTTTTGTTTCCATAGTAACAAATTTAAATTTCTGTATTTAAATTAAATCTTATATTCTACATTTGATATTCTATGAATATGCTGAAAGTGCTTCAGATTAAATGAATAAAAAAGTGTATAATATAAAATTTGACTGTAATTTATAAAGATATATTAATACTCCTGCTTATAGAGCTGTAAAGATATCAGATTAGTACCTATTAGGAACTCCAATAAGTGCTCATCTCTTTGATTGATGTCGCTATTTCCTCAAAGTATATGATGAGAAATAACATCATCACCAATCTGATTCTGTTGACAGAATTCCCGCTAAATGCACAAAAATTTTTGCTGATGGAAGTTTATCCTTATTTTAAGAAAATATATAGAGTAGGGGTGGGCAACCTTCAGCCTATGAGCCACATTATTTTATTATATCTAATACCAACACTATGTATACTTACATATCTGTACCATCTCTTTTTTAAATAAATACTATTATTATCAATTGTTTTTGTTTTGGCCTGTGGCCCACCATAAATTTTTCTATACAGCCCCCTACAAAAAAAGGTTGCCCACCCCTGATATAGAGGAAACAATAAGTTCCCTGCTATCATAATTTCCTTCAAGTTTTATCTGTAAGGTTCTTTTTTTGTACAGAAATCCCACATGGGTGAAATATTTATGTTATCTCTAGGAAAGAAAAAGTTCGAGCATCACTTTCAAAAGTAAAAGTGTATAACTTGCCCTCTTTACAATTAAGCCCTCACTTTTGGTTCGTATAATGGACTCTTGAATAAGCATTACATCATAATGCCTCTCATAAGCCACCAACCCAAAAGGATAGAAGCAATTCTAGAGCTCTAGAGTGTTGGAGATTGATTTGCACCAATGCAGATCCATGACACTAGAGGTGGCTTAAATGGAATCTGAAGGCCAAGTAGCTTCTTCAGAATTCCAATTATTGCCAATGATTCCAATTAGATTCTGTTCCTTTACAGAAACAGGAACTGAAGATATTGGTCATACAGGCTCAGCATTAGAATCTGCGAATACCTTTGTGAGGAAATTGACTTTGATCTGTCCTATTTTTATTTTATTATGCACTCTATTATTTATTTATCGTTATTTTCCTATATGCTAACGTATTATATTTTAGTTTAAAAGTTAACTTACTTCCACCTTCTCCATTGTAGTTGGCAATCACGTGATACGGAATTGGAACCCGTCTCCGGAAGAGCTATCCCGGTTAATGATGTCATCTTATCTACATAAATTTTACCACTGAAACTGATATGTGAAAATAAGAATGATCCATATCGGTGTTTTGTTCGATATATAAATTAATTGTAAAGATAATGACATGAATGAATTACTCTGTAAACTAATAACTTTGAACTTGTTATGTATAAGTATGTAAATGAGTGAGTGTAGAAGTGTTCGTCACTTGTAAAGATCGACGATTGTTTGAAGTTGTATCGGAAGTGGAGGTAGTAGAATTTAAGTAAAATTTAGGGTTCCTTTTGTGGATAATTGATTGTTATATGTTGAATTGGATTAAAATAAATTTTGTGGTTTTTTCATTGTGCTTTTATTTCGTTTAAATAAAGCTTAATAACACTTTTGTAAGTGTTTCTGAGTTTAATAAATTTATCTTTTTTTGTTATTTAACTTGTTCGAAAATTTATTCAGTTTCTTAGTATAAGTTCTAACATCGGTTGTTCATTTTACTTCTAACACTTAATCGGCACTTTGTTATGAGTTCTGATCTCCGATTTTGTTTCGTCAGTTAGACGTTACATTGTGTTAGCAATTCCGGTTTCGTTTGTGCCAGTTTGTTATTTATTGTTAGATTGTGTTTTAGTTAATTATATTTAAGTAGAACTTAGCTTAAAGACCTGAGCTCAGGCCGAACTCTGGATTGCAGAGTCGTTAGAACCGTCCCGTGGGTAAACTGGGATTACCTACGGTTGTGAGGAAGTTAACTTGGATTGAGCGAGGCAGACTCTGGAATTTGCAGAGTCGCTAGACCGTTAGGTGTAGTTATAATTAATAGAATTGCGTTCAAATTTGCGACTTTGCACCTTAAAGGATCCCAGATCCACTTCAGTAGAATATAATTCTGCCTGAATGCACAGAGTCCTATTTGTAGGTTTACTATCCATAACAAGAAGAATAGAACCTACAGATCTAGTCCTCTTACTAACATCAGATATGCCAGCAGATGGCCCAGATATAGCTAATTGGGAAATGTGTCACAGTAACTTTGAAAGCCTCTGATACCATTACTTTTCACTTTAACCCATAAATATGAATCACTCAAAGAGATCCAGAGAATTGTTTTAAAGAACCATACAGGTCTAGAAAAATGATCACCATCTGATTATCCTCCAATAAAGATGAAATACTAAATTCAATAAGATGTGTCTTAATGTCTTGAAAGGATCATTCATGATACTGCATCTTTTGCTATACAGTACTACTCAACTATCAACATGATATCACATATCTTGCCTTGAGCATAACCAGAGCTCTTTTAGCAAATCTCAGAACAGGTGTAGGGATCTCAGTTTTGAGCTCTTTCCCAAAGGAGTTCAAAACTGAGATCCTATTGCTGTTCACTCCTCTATGATAAGGATGTAGAGTTGATATTATAGAGAGAATTCCAAATAAATGGTCTTCTATTGATTTCATATAATAACTCTCTCCTTATAAAAAGCTTTAATTTTGAAATACTTTTTTACTCAACGTAAATATTTAATTATAAATAGGTAGTTAACATAAATTAATACTCAATACGTAAAAAATGACTGCCTTTGGCATGCTGCAGATGAACTTAAAAAACAACTAGTGCCACCAACAAGAAAAAAGATGCTGCAAAAAGTATTCATTCACTCTCCAACAATTTTTATCAATTAAATTGAATTATTTATTTGTTATACACATTTTCAAATGGAATAGTCTATATGTGATATGTGGATATAACTAGAATATAAGTTGCAGCTGAGGGCTTGTAGATCAAAACACTATTGCCACTATATGAGATGTGGCTATAAAATAACGAGATTGATGCTACTACAGATGAACTACGCAATGTGCCTCTCCCGTGTCTATAGACATATTAGTCTGACTGTGGCCTTCATTTGTATAAGATCTAGTTTTTTGTTTTGCCGAAAAAATAGTAAGTGCTTTAGTAGAGCAATGAATTGTTGTGAAATTTCATATGAAACTTGGAAAAACCGCTACTGAAACTTATCTTTTATTAAAAGAAGTGTATGGCAATGAATATTTATCATGTGTGCTGGTTGTTGAGTGGTTTAAGCATTTCCAAGATGGCCAAGAAGACGTTGAAGATGATGCACGCCCGGAACGCCCTTCCATGTCAAAAACGGATAAAAATATTGAAAAAATTGGTAATCTGATCCGATCTGACCATCGGTTAATTATTCGTGCGATTGCTGAAACTGTAGGAATTGACAAAGAATGCATAGGGCAAATTTTACATAAGAATTTTAACATGCAAAAAGTGTGTGTGAAAGTGGTGCCAAAAATTCTCACAATCGAACAAAAAGAAACTCATTGAAAATATTTGTACTGACACTTTAAATGTCATTGAAAATGACTCAAGCTTCTTGGGAAGAGTGATAACATGTGATGAATCTTGGTTTTTCACTTATGATCCAGAAAATAAGCATCACTCCATGCATTGGAAAAGCCCATCTTCAACGAGAGCTAAAAAAGCTCGAATGAGCAAATCAAAATTCAAAGCAATGATGATTGTTTTTTTCGATATCCATGGAATTGTGTACCTTCACTGGGTTCCTTAAAATTGTTTCATGTTTTCTGCAAGAGGGTGATAATTTATTAATTTTGTAGTTCTCGTAAAATATTTTAAAATTATTTTCTGATAGTATACTGTGAAAATATATCTGAAAGTAGTTAGTTTACCTAAGGTCAAACTATTAATCAGCATTATTATCTTGAGGTTCTTGCTCAACTCTGTGAAAAAATCAGAAAAAAAGACCCGAATTGTGGAAAACAAAATCATGGGTTCTTCATCAGGACAATGCATCGGATCACACTTCATTGTCTGTCAAGATGTTTCTAGCCAAGTATAACATCCCAGTATTAGACCATCTGCCTTATTTGCCTGACCTGGCACCATGTGACTTTTATCTGTTCCCCAAGGTCAAATCTGCATTAAAAGGAACAGGATTTCAGACTGTTGAAGCTGTAAAGGAAAAATCAGCATGTATCATGAACAAGCTCACAGAAGAAAGACTTCCATCACTGTTTTAAAGAATGGAAAATTTGCATGGAGCAGTGTAGTGATAGAGGAGGAGTATATATTGAAGGGGATAATAATCTATAAATGTATAAATAAAATAAAAAAGTTTTGCAGCATCAGTCTCGTTATTTTATAGCCACACCATGTATTATTAGTAAATAATAACTGTAATAACTATACTTTCTTTTGTGTATTTATTTATTTCACAATTTAATTTAAACAATTTTGTATTATTTAAATAAATATAAATATAATTAAATATGAAGTATTTAATTTCAGTGATGTCATAAGATTAGAAAGTCCAAAACAAGAAGAAATACGAAAATTACTTATTCAAAGCATAGCTGTAGATCAAGCTCTATTAGTTGAAGTGCAAGATAAAATATTGACAATGCTTTACACATCTAAAGGCAATATTTTAGATGATGAAGAGCTTATTTCTGCTTTAAATGAATCAAATGTAAAGTTTAATTTATTTTTTTCTTTTTGTCATTTAGAATCAAAAACCATTAATTATATTTAAATATTTTATTAATTTTAAAACTAAATCTAATATGTGTATTCCCCAACTTATTCAAATAATTGGGATCGAAGGGTTTTATGCAACTCAAATTTTGTGGAAGTTGGAAAAATGATTTTTTAACATTAAATTCTAAAGCAAAAACTACCAGAGCTAGTGGACTACTGTGACTGCACCTATATCATGTTATGGTGTCATATTGTTCTCTGACTGAAAACAAGATAACACTGCATGGTATGATATAATAATAATATGATTCTTAAGATCCACAAATAATATACCAAACATAAATAATTAAAATAATATGATCTTTTAAATGTTATAAATTGACATGTTCTGACTTGTATCTTGCAAATACAATAAATTTTTATGCTCTTTATCTCAAAAAAAGAAATTGGAAAATTTCTTATATAAGTTTGGATTTACAGAGATCAAATATACATTATATAAGTTGGAGAATACCTTTATATATAATTTAAAAATTGATTTTTTGAGTTATTATTTTTATGCTGTCATTTTTTTCATTTGTATATCAGAATGAAAAAATAAATATATAAATTCAAGCTGAATGTCTGACACACAAATATATTACATTTTATCTGAAGTGAGTAAAATTCTTACACAGTTTATTATTGATATTTACTTAACAAATTTGAAGTTGGCTCCCCACTTTTGAATTTTTAAAGTTTTTCTTTTTCACTCATTTGCACCTTGTTAGCACCTTTTACATATTTAATATTTTAATTTATATCCCATCATTTAGCTCCATAGCCAAAATAAATTAGAAGCTAACTTCACACTTTCAGATTTTCAAATTTTTTCTTTTCAATATTTTGCACATCATTTCTCTTTTTTATTTTTAATATTTTTTTATAGCCTCAATGTTTGGTCCCCTAAGCAAAAGAAAATTGGGGCTTGGTCCCCAGTTTCGAATTTTAAAATTTTTTTTCTTTTGCAATAGTTTGAAAATCATTGGCACCTTTTGCATTTTTATATTTTCATTTGCATCCTTACTGTTTGGTGCCCAGCTCCTCCAGTTTGGAATTTTCAAACTTTTTCTTTTGAAATAGTTTGCACCTCATTAGCACTTTTTGCACTTTTAATATTTTTATTTGCACCTTCACTGTTTAGTCCTCATAGTCAAAATATTAAATTTAACTTTAATGCTAAGTTTCTATTCATAGTATATCTACAATCATCATCATCAATATTTCAATTTCATCCATTGCTGGATATATGTCTCCTTTTTTGTTTGCAGATGTACTTCTCCTGTATACTGGGAATCAATTACTTTTCTTATATCATCATCATTTGTGTAGTCTGCAAGATGTCTTTTCTCTTGCTTTGGTTGCCATTCTGTAATTTTCTTTGTATGTTGGTTATTGGTGTATCTCGCTATTTGGTCTGTCTAACACCACTTACTGCTTCTAACTGCTAACAATAGTTAGAGGCAGTAAGTAGTGCTTCAGTATAACTTCTACTTTGGTTTTCTCTTATATATGTATTGGTCTTTCAGTCCCTTCTAGTGAATCCTAACATGTATCTTTCCATGCTTCTTTGGGTTGTTACTAGTTTGTGTTCCATTTTCTTTGTAAGATCCAGTGATACATCATTACTGGTAGTATGCACATGTTGAAGAGTTTCTTTTTGAGGCATATCGGTATTCTGTTGTCCCTTAGGCAGTTATTGTATCTGTATTCTCAAATGAAGAATATAATCTACAAATCCAATCCTCTTACTGGCATCAGAAATGCTATCTAAGGATCAGAGAATGCTAATTGCAAAATATGCCTCTGTAGATATTCATCTAATATACACAGAAGTATTGGAATGATGCTTATTCTTAAAAGAACAATGACAGTTTTAATTTTCAGTTTTTATGGCAAGAAATTATAGTCCTCCATTTTTGGCCTATGTTAAAAAAGAATAAAGGTAGATAGATATTGTGCTGATTAGTAATGAATACTTTCTATAAATCATTTTGAGTAATACCTATATTTTTTCTTAAAAACTAAATTGTGAAATGATTATTTGTTTTCTGTTTTTTGATTGGAAACAATATAAAAGAAGGAACAATCAGATTATTGAAGCATGTTTAGATAGTAAGAATTATGAAAGTTAAATATTATTTTATTTTTTTAATTTTGAATTATATTAAATAACAGATTAATAAATATGAATTGATATCTTGCAATATATAAAATACTGTCTGATATACTTAGCATTGCCCAAGAATTTCTGGCACACCATTTGTAGGGAGATATTAGTTTCTGGTTTGCGAGATTTTCTAATAGTTACAAATGATATTCTACTTGTAAACAAAGTTGGAAAAAATCAAAATCTTTGTGTGTGGTGATGATCTCATAGTAATGTCATACACTGGAACTTTTATGACTTCACACATTGACATTTTGTGATATCATCCATTGCACATCATATTGACATCAAGCAATGGTGATATTCTGGGATGTCAGCCATTGTTATGTTGTAATCAGAACATTTATGATGGCACTTATTGCTATATCACAATGACATGACAGACTCCAATATTTTCACTTATGTCATCCACTGTTACTTCATACATTGGAGCTGTTATGAAGTCATTACAGCAATACTCGCATAGTCTGGTTTTAAATAGTTCGGACTTCACTATAGTCCGTATTGTAATTGTTAATAAAAAATTTTTAATTTAATTTATTTTTTTAGAATAAATATGAAATGTAAATGTGCTTGCTACTTACTACCTATATATGACTTGAATAGCCATTATTTGAGGAGCTGAGACAAGCAGGTGGCTGCTCCAATGTTGCTAAATTTATTTTAACAACGTTTGTTATAGTGCCTGCCTTTCAAGTGCAATGTTGTCAGTTATTTACCGCAAATGCTTAATTGAATCATTGAATGGGAACAAATACTGGGCATATCAGTGTTTGCGATTCATCAGCCTGCAGCGGACAGGTGAAGTGGGAATATGCCTTTATGCAGAGCAATGCTCTGCTTTTGGAATAGTGCCGAGTGGCCAACTTGGAGAAAGCGAATGTGTTCACCTGCCAGGCAAACCCTCTTTATCTATTTGTCTTTATAGACTTGGACTCACTTTCTGCCCCCTTCTATCTATTATAAATCTTTATAAAAGCTTTTAATGTTTAATGCATAAAGAAATAATTATTAATGTAAAAATTTATGATTTAAAAAACATATGAGCAAACTTTTTTAAAAGATTAATAAACCTTTATTCTACTGCAATTAGTGCTTTTTTGTGTTTTTTCATAAGCATATGAGCAAATCGAAAATTTCTTGGAACTAATTATAATTTTTTCCATAGATTACATACCTCAAACAGTCTGGTTTCAATTAGTCTGGTAAGAAAGAGGAACCAATTAACTGGACTATGCGAGGTATTGTTGTACTATGTCACAGTGATATCACATATTCCAATGTTTTGTGATGTCATTGCTACATTACAATTATGTTATGAAATTATGGCAATACTACATCATGTGATGTCATCCATCACTACTTCATTCATTGGAAATGTTGCAACATCATTGCTCATCAACATCACAGTGATGTCACACATGTTTACATTCTACTTTTAAAAAATATTTTTTATATTATGATTGGTACATTAATGATATTTACATATGGAGACAGGATAGTCCCTAAAGATCAAATGGTACATATGTTAAAGTAACAGATAGAGCGTAATGTATAAATAAACTTCCACTTGTATTAATGGTATAACAATAAATAAATAACTAAGCCTTATTTCAAAGTGGAAAAAAGAGAGATATAATTTATTATGGAAGTACTTTCGACTTCATTGAGTCATCATCAGCCATACATAAAAATATCTTTTTTCCACTTTGAAATAAGGCTTAGTTATTTATTTATTGTTATAGATAGAACATATAGGAAAAAAGAAAACGAACTTACTGGAACAACAAAGTTAATATTAGGACAATAGGAGACTGTTTGTTGTAAGAAGTATTGGAATAAATCTTTTTTTTTGGACTTAGGATAATAAAATACAGAAGTGTATTTACTAGGTAGAAAGAGGCTATGTGACATATGGATCATGTGATTAAAATGTATGATATGTTATTAATTTCTATTCATTTATTAATGTCAATGGTTTGTTTTGTATTAATAATTTCTGTGTTATTTGAATTTTCTTTTATGTATTTTATTCAATAGGGAATATAAATGATTTATTTTTATTTAAAATGTATTTATTGGCAGAACAATGTAGGTAAATGGGAGAATTAATGTATTTTAATCTTAAAGCATTTTCATGTTCTTTAAAATGAATGCAGAACTTTCTTTTGGTTTCATCTATATATGTATTTGAATTTTTACATGTTCATGATAGTAAATAAATGACACTTGTTTTATTTTAAATGCCATTTGAGCTTGTTAAGATTCTTTTGTAGGTTAATTGTTTAATTGTGTTATTAAGGAAAAGAATGATCTTTTTATTATATGGTTTTATTGCATCTTGTAATTTTTCAAAGATATTTTTAATGTAAGGGATTTTGAAGACATCTACAGTAGAGTTTCCCTAATCCAAAACATATGGTTCCAGGGCTTATCGGATTTCAGAGATTTGTTGGATTATTGGATGTTCAATGAAAAAAATGGAATTACACAAACAAATATGCTCTGTTTATTAAAACTTTCCTGTCACTGCTCTTGCTGTTCAAATCTTTCACAATGCCTCAATTTTATCCTGATTTTTTTTTTGTCATAAATGGTGGCTCATCCAATACCATAAAATGAAGTTAAATCAATAAACTTTTCTCCCAAATCAAGTTTCTTAATTATTTCTGCCTTTTTGACCACAGTCAATGTCTTGTGTTTCATTTTTCACTTTTCCCGATTTGTGACATCATGTGAAGATAAATAACAAATACTGTAAAAACACTATTTTACAGTAATCAGTGTACTGAACTTAAAAATTAATCCCACTATAAGCCTGAGCAATGAACAAATAGTGATTTGCAATTTGTTTATGTTAGTTTCTCTTTCTCACACATCAATGAGTTGCGACATGAAAATTTCATGTGGGCAGTGCAACGGTTTGCAATGTGTTGGAATATTGGAAGCGTTGGACTGGCAAAATGTCAGAATGGAGACTCAACTGTATTTTAAAGAATATGAAAGCACTTTAAAATTAAAATATATTAATTCTCCCATCTATCTATATTGTTCCATCAATAAATGCATCTTAGAAAAAAAGCAATAAATCAGATAATAAAATAAAATATATGTAATAGAAAATTCAAAGAGCATAAAGAAATTATTAATGCAAAATAAACCATCAATGTTAATAAAAGAATTATTAATAAATTAATAGCACATGGTAAACTAACCATACTATTAATTTAAAAGGATGTGCTAACACTTTAACCATGTAATCCATATGTCATACAGCCTCCTTCTCCCTAGCATATTAAAATATACTCCTCTATATTTTATTACTCTAAATCCAAGAAAAGAGTTGTTCCAACAATTCTTGTAACCAACAATTTCCTATTGTCTTAATATTATACCTTTGTTGCCCTGGTAAATTTGTTTTCTTTTTTTCTATATTCCATATCTGCTACTTTAACATATGTACCATTTGACTTTTAGGAACTATCCAGCCTGTAAATGTCATCAATGTACCCATCATATAAAAAATATTTTTTAAAAGCAATATATTTTATTATGTTCAAATATATTGTAAATTGGATAATTTTGTAACACGTAGTTTTTTTTTTGTAATAGTATTTACTCTTAAAAACTGATGAGGGTGGCAAACCAATCCAAATTGCATTTTTTGTCAAGGAATAAAGTAATTTATTAAATACTTTTCCAACCAAAATTATTTCTCTCTCTTTCTGTCTTTATCAACTATCCTTCCACCTTCACCTAAATGTGTTTGATTAGAAGATAAATGTACCTTCTTTCTTTTCTCGTTGTATCATAGCATTTCAGTTTTATATATGTCTGATATATTGTTTTAAATGGCCAAAAATTATTCCAATAATGAATTGAATTTAAAAAATTTTTTTGATTATAAAAAAACTATTAATTTATTTCAGTGAATGTCATATTGTTCTAACACTTAAAACTTGTAGATCAATTTATATATATATTTCAAATTTTTATTTTTAAACTCTGAATTAGGAAATTAGCTTTTGCATGAATCTAATTATATGGTACACAAGTATATGGAATATTTGAATTTATATTTCCTTGAATAAAGTATTAAATTGCATAAAAATAAAGAAAGAATAAATTATTTTTTTTGCAGGAAACAGCCTCAGATATATCTAGAAGATTAGAAGAAGCAAAAAAGGCAGAAGAGAATGTTTCACTAAAAAGAGAGCAATATCGTTGTGTTGCTTCTAGAGGATCTATTCTTTATTCAGTTATTAGCAGTTTGTCACATATAGATCCCATGTATCAATATTCTTTGAAGTCTTTTAATCAAGTGAGTATTATTCAATTAAAATTAAAAGTCCAAGATACTAAAGATTTTATTGAACATGAATTTCTGAATTTCCTAAGTTATGTGCTTTTTCTTTAGCCCTATTTAATAATATATATCATATATGTAATCTCTGACTACGTGTACAGGCAAATCATAATTCACCAGATCTATACTCTCACATGTGTTTTTTTTTTGTTGTTTTGTTATTCTCTTTTTTAATAACTCATCATTTTATATACTGGTATATTTTCGTTTATATTTTATTATCATTTTTCACGTTTTGTTGTTTTGTTATTCTCTTTTTTAATAACTCATCATTTTATATACTGGTATATTTTCTTTTATATTTTACCATCATTTTTCACACTCATTGGAATCTATATAATTTTTTGTATTTGTGTATATCTATAGTATATACTATAGATATACACAATATTTTTTTTTATTATAGTATATTCTATAATAAAAAAAAATCAAGACCAGAAAAAAACATGAGTTTTCTTAATTTTCTTTTCCAAACATGAGAGGAAAATATATGAAGGAGAATATTTTGGAAATAAATATAGTAATTACTTTGATAATTTATAAAATTATGATTCAGACAGGAATTTATGTGATATAATTCAGAATCTACAATTATTTCTATGTTTAATTCTATAATAAAACAAATATTGTAATAAGAGGTTATTGTACTGTATATACTGTGGAATACATATTATTGCAAATTTGGATTTTTAATTTGATTCTAATTTTGATTGCAAAATATATTAAATATAATAAAGAAATGAATCCCAGACATTTATAAAGTTTTCAGATAGTGCATGTATATTATATCATCAATATTTACTATCATATTTCATATATTTTGTAAGTTTATAAGCAATTAAGACAAAAGATTACCGTATATACTCGAATATAAGCCGATCCGTGTATAAGCCGACCCTTCCGACTTCAGAGTTTAAAAATCGGTAAAAATGCATAGCCCATGTATAAGCCTACCCCCTGACTTTAGCACTTAAAATTCAGCAAAAAATTTGAAACCGATAAATTATGTGAATTTTGATTTTTAGTTATCGATATATTAATGCCATTTGCCAAAATAAATATTTTATTGAAACTTTAAATAGATATATATAAAATAAATTTTATAATACAAATACCAATATATAATTTAAAAGGTAAAATTTTACATTACCCGAAGCAATCAAGTGCGTCGCGCCGCCGACTCCAACCTGCGTTTATATAAGTGCATCAGATAGACAACGTCGTGCTGCCTAATGTGCCGTGACGCAGAAATTCTTGACAAGAATCCAGCACAGCGCGCGTACATAAGATTCTTGGATTATTGTTGGAATTTCTGTGTTGCGGCGCATCAGGCAGCGTGGCGTCACCTAACTGATGCACTTATATAAATGCAGAGTTAGATTCGATGGTGCGACGCGCTGGATTGCATCAGGTAAAGTAAAAAGTTAACCTGATGCGGATGTTAGGGTTACGTCGCTTCAGAAAATATCAAGTTAAATAATAATAATAAATTTTGATAATTTACATAAAAATAATTTCTTTTTATTATTATTATTGAATAATTGTTTTCTTTTTTCTATAAAAACCTTCATATTTAAGTATCACAGTAAAAATTCCATTGGAATACGTCTACGTCACATGGCTCCCAAGCGGCCTCAGCTCCCAAGAGACCATTCGAAGTTTCATTTTCCCTTACATTGTATTTTGTCTAGTTGAGTTGAGTTATCGTATTTGAATCTTTGATCGTATTTTAAAATGAGTGGATCATCCTAATGATGACGTCATAATCGTTAGGATGACGTGTACAACATGATTTCTAGATGTTAAGCATGCAATTTCGAAATTTTGATTTTGCTTACGTTGAACTTTCTTTGATAGACTAAAGTTATTTTTCAATACAGATTTTAAATAATTATTACTTTTCGTTATTTTAAACATTAGTTACTTTTTAATCTATGATAGACTAAAGTTATTTTTCAGTACAGATTTTAAATAATTATTTTTTCGTTATTTTAAATATCAGTTATTTTTTAATCTATTTTAATTAAATCATGGATGAGTTAAATATAATAAGCATTTATTGATTACTAGCAAATGGATTAAAATATTAATTTATAATAATGAAAAATAAATCTATTTTTCACTCAAAAATGAATCCTAGGTAAGATTCTCGATCGATTGTTGAATTTTCGCATTGCATCGTATTGGGCAGCGCGGCCTATTTGATTACAGTATGTAGATGCAGGTTGGAGTTGGCGGCACGACGTGCTCGATCGCTTCAGGATACGATAAAATTTTACCTGGTATTGTATTATATGAATTATTGCAAAATTTCCTTCCTGGTCTTCAGGAGACATTCAATAACCAATATTACTTCAGTGGTTTTGCTTATCACTTCAATTTCTCCAGCCAAAAAAAAAGGTTGATTTTTTGACCCGTGTATAAGCCGACCTCCACTTCAGAAATTTTTTTTTTTTAGGGGAAAAAAAAACCTCGGCTTATACACGAGTATATATGGTACTTGATGTTTTCTTTAGAGATTGAGTTTCCTCCAATATTGGATCAATCAAGTAGTAACAATGATTTTCACTCTGATGATTTTGTCCTGATTAAAGGAGGTGCCAGATTATCAATGTATATATATGGTACTTGATGTTTTCTTTAGAGATTGAGTTTCCTCCAATATTGGATCAATCAGGTAGTAACAATGATTTTCACTCTGATAATTTTGTCCTGATTAAAGGAGGTGCCAGATTATCAATGCTCTAAAGATCAGTGTTCAATCTGTAGTTTTTATATGAAAAATTTGCAGCCTGACACCAATATTTGCAAATATATAACTTTTCTAATTGCAAATTATTAATAATATTTAAATCTATAGAAGTAAATATTATTTAGAAAAATTTCCATTCAATAGATTAGTTTTTGAAAATTTTATTTTTGTAAAATTTATATGTAATCAATATCAATATAATTTAAAAATTTTTGTTGCTAAAAACATTGTAGACCATACAAAAACAAATTATTATTATGAATTTTAATACTTATTATTTATAATTAAAGTTTTAAAACTTTTTATAAGAAAACTTACATTCAATGGATGCACAAACATTTTACTTAAAATTTGTATTAATTTTTTCTTATTTATTGTAATCTAATCTATCATAACCAATTATTATAAATTTTTCTATATATTTAACTGATATAATTATTTTCTTTTATATAATGTACATATAGATTTATTTTTATATATCAATATTTTAAAATTATAAATTATTATTATAAACATTCTTTATTATTTTTTGGATAATATATATTTATAGATATTCTGTAGTTATATTGAAACTTGTGAAAGTAATCCAAATATGGAAATATATTTATTAAATCTTATGAACCGAATTACAGAAGCAGTATATATAAATGTTTCTAGGTATAAATTTTTCTATTTTTAAATTTTCAGAATAAAGTTATGATAATTAATATTTATCTATGAAAATTTATTTATTTATATTACTTAGAGGATTATTTGAAGAACATAAACTTGTATTTTCTTTTATTCTTGCTGCTTCTATTTTGAAAGAAAAAGAAATATTAGAAAATGAATGGTTGATATTTCTTAGAGGAATTGGAGGGAAGATGCAAGTAAATTGAAATTTTGATATTTATATATTACATATATATCTATTTCAAATTAATGTTTTATTTTCATATTAACTTGTTTTATAGGAATATATTGAGAAACCAGCTAATCTATTATGGCTTTCAGAATCAAATTGGCGAAACTGTTGTGCTCTAGAAGAATTATTACCATGCTTTGTTGGTCTGTCATCACTTTTTATAAAATTTCCTCTTTATATCACTATAGGATCATTGGAGGTGATTTAATTTTTTTTTATTGCAATAATTTTTTATTTACTGTAAATGTTGAAATACAATTCATAAAAATATTATTTGAATTTATCTTAACTCTTTCAAGACCATTGTCACTTCTAAAATAGGCGGGACTGATCACAATAACTATTTAGCCCCATAAATTTGTAAAAACAAAAAACTACAAGCCAAGCAAGAAAGCAAGCAAAGTTCAAAGAAAAATTAAATAATCTAAAAAAAATTCTAATCTAAGAAACATTTTCATCCTATGACAGATCCTCTTCAGCTTACATAAAAAGTGAATAGAACAGATTTAAACAAAATTTGAACATATATTCTAATATGCAGTTTAAAGCCTGCTACATAAGACATGATTTTTTTTTAACTTTTTTGCTCTCTTAAATTTTCCATAGACATTTGATTCTCTTTACTATTAAGTAGTTTAACTTAAATTTAAGTAATTATAAGTTAATTTTAAGTGTATTTTTGTTAAGTATTTAATACATTTTTTCTGTATCATTAGACAGTTTACACATTTCTAGCATTTTCCTGGTTGCCATGAGTTTTCCTGAGAGAGGTCATGCAAACTCTGAGAGGAGAATGGACAATATTCAATTATTTTGTAGATCCATCAGAAAGATTTTTAGTGCCTTTGATGATTGTCATAATTTGAGAGAACTGATAAAGGATGATATTTGCCAGAACTTGCAAAATATGTCATGTATCTTTGAAAGTTTGTTAACTGAGTTCATCAGAGCTGATTACAGAGTTATAGAATTAGAGAGAGAGAGAGAGCACAAGTGCAAAGATGAGAAGGTATCAAAACCATTGTATTCAGAAGTTATTAGGAGTCCAATTCTTAAGAGAGATGATGCAATGGTTTTAATGTACCTCCTCCAAGGGCATGGAGGCTATGGAATCTCATAAATTCCTGGAGAAAGTGAAGAAAGAAGTGGACCTGCAGGATCTCAAAGTAGGAGTTAAGAACATCAGGATGTGAAATCTAGAGTGGTCATCTCATGTTGCACGAGAGATGGGGCATCTAAGTTAAAGGCTAAACTTCAGGAAAAGGAAGATTATGTGGTCAAAGAGTCAACAAAAAGATGACCAAGGATTATGATCATGAGAGCCCCTTTGGATATCAGTGCAGAAGCTCTAAGGAGCAACATAAGGATCTTTAATAATTACATTGATGCCAAGAAGTTTTCGTCAAACAATTTCAAACCTGTTTTTCAAGTTGGAAAGAAGATAGCAAGAAATCTATATTCCTGGGTGGTAGAGGTGAATGTGAAGACAAGGAGGGTCATACAACAGAACGACGACTTTTTGAGCGTCAGCTGGTTATCACACGAGATAAGAGATTTCTACAATTTTCGCCACTGTAGTAAGTGTTGGTCCTATGGTCATCTAGCAAAGCAATGTAAAACTGATGTAATCTGTCCTAACCATGTAGTTACTGGTCATGACTCGAGCCAGTGCACAACATGAAGAGAGGAATTTAGATGTACCAGTTGTCTAAAATACAACTCAGGATGTCATCATTGTCAATCCTGATCATGGTGTCCCTTTTTTAGGTACCAATGTTAGCTCATCGACACTTATAGAGTTTATAGTCATAATACAAATTAATCTAGATATGTTAATTTGTATTATGGTACAGCAACTGATCATTTAGTTAAGTATATTCATAATAATAATATACATATTGCCTTGATACAAGAATCATATGCTAAAAAGAATATATTAGGTTTTCCAGTAAGATTCCAAGTTTATACTTTGGGCCTCACTATAACAATGGTTATCATAAACCATAATGTCATAGCCTCTCTCATTCCAGAAATGATTAATGAGATTATATCTGTCCTAGTTGAGTATGGTAAATACAAAATCATATTAAATTCAACAATGTAATAAATTTCAACAGATTATTGATAATTCCAAGTAGTCCATGATTATTGGACTTGATAGTAATGCCAAATCCCCAGTATGGAATGATAGGTTGTAGAATAAGTGTGGTGAGATATTTTAGGATTTTCTGGCCACAAATAATTTGAAGACAAGGAGGGTCATACAACAGAACGACGACTTTTTGAGCGTCAGCTGGTTATCACATGAGATAAGAGATTTCTACAATTTTCGCCACTGTAGTAGGTGTTGGTCCTATGGTCATCTAGCAAAGCAATGTAAAACTGATATAATCTGTCCTAACCATGTAGTTACTGGTCATGACTCGAGCCAGTGCACAACATGAAGAGAGGAATTTAGATGTACCAGTTGTCTAAAATACAACTCAGGATGTCATCATTGTCAATCCTGATCATGGTGTCCCTTTTTTAGGTACCAATGTTAGCTCATCGACACTTATAGAGTTTATAGTCATAATACAAATTAATCTAGATATGTTAATTTGTATTATGTTACAGCAACTGATCATTTAGTTAAGTATATTCATAATAATAATATACATATTGCCTTGATACAAGAATCATATGCTAAAAAGAATATATTAGGTTTTCCAGTAAGATTCCAAGTTTATACTTTGGGCCTCACTATAACAATGGTTATCATAAACCATAATGTCATAGCCTCTCTCATTCCAGAAATGATTAATGAGATTATATCTGTCCTAGTTGAGTATGGTAAATACAAAATCATATTAAATTCAACAATGTAATAAATTTCAACAGATTATTGATAATTCCAAGTAGTCCATGATTATTGGACTTGATAGTAATGCCAAATCCCCAGTATGGAATGATAGGTTGTAGAATAAGTGTGGTGAGATATTTTAGGATTTTCTGGCCACAAATAATTTCATTTTCCATAATAATAATAATTATAATAATAATAATTTATCAGGACCCTGTCCTGACAAGTTCGACCCCGTCCCCTGCCCCGATGTCTCCGGCGGATCTAATGAAATGGTTGCATTCAATGTTAATCTCCACCCAGCAAAACGGTGTAAATACGTA
Organism: Olivierus martensii; assembly: GCA_000484575.1. Lineage (NCBI taxonomy): Eukaryota > Metazoa > Arthropoda > Arachnida > Scorpiones > Buthidae > Olivierus > Olivierus martensii. The sequence continues at coordinate 208 of AYEL01060365.1, read as the reverse complement.
GAAAAGAAATCCATTATTATAACAAAAGTTAATTTTAATACCAATAAAGTTTTAGTTAACACTATTACAATTAATTTCAAGAACTGATAGAATACAATACGTCCTTCTTTTACAAAAGCTCCTTCTTTCTTTTGTTTCGTCGGCACCATACACATAAACTAAGCAACACTCCAAAAATACCAGACAACAAGTAGCAGGACACAGGACG
>AYEL01060364.1:0-16240 GCA_000484575.1 Olivierus martensii | reverse complement strand
TTATTTTTAATTAATAAATAAAACTATAATGAATGTCATGTTAATTTCCTTTAGATTTAAATTCAAAGATCATTTGGCAATTAATGGCTCTAAAATTCAAAGTTAAATGGCACATAATAGGCTGAATAAGTAATAACTATCATAAACTATTGTATAATAATGTAGATAATTACACCCAATTCTGTTTTTACACAATAAATATGTTCATGAAGAATGCATGTAAAAAAAATCTGTGTAAAAAAATATATTGTATCTATGGAAAAATAGAAGATTGGTTCCACACCTAAGGGTGCATGTCCATCTGAGAGAAAAACTGTTGCAAGAAACTCTCGTGAGGGAATTTCACAAGTGGACACACTCCTGAGAGTAGCTTGTAGTATTTCTATTAGCAGCACTCGGCAAGTGAATTTATTGCAGATGGACATAGTTTTATTATACTCTTGGAGATAAGCTCGCAAAATTCCAGTGTTCATATTTTGAGAGCAGTTTTCTGAGAGTGCTAAACAACATGACAAATATTTAATCTCCTAAAGTTACATTTAGATGATGCATCTCTGCATGCAACGTTGTATGCAGAATGACTCATGCCTCAATGTGCAACAGCCGCATGAGGCATGCAACTTGCCCCTTCGTGTTCATATGTGGAGGACATATTGCAGACTATACCGACACGAAATGAGTTGTACGCTGCCACTTTAGCAGCAGCTACTGTTATCATTTCAAATGACAGAAGGAAAAGAAGAAAAAAGAAAGTGTTTTGACTCACAAATATTTCGATCAAAGCACTAATAACATTAGTATTTTGGTTGCATTTCTTTATTGGACAGTTTTCTCACTGATTAGACTGGTGGTGGTGGAAGTTGTTTATTTCTTCTCAAAAATGACATTGACCGTGTTCATTTTCCTGTGATTGGGTCAAAAATAACTATTCTTCCAATCATGGAAAAAATGAAAACTGTCAGTCTCATTCTCAAGAAGAAATAAAAATCTTCCGCTACCATCAGTCTAATCAGTGAGAAAACTGTCCAATAAAGAAATGCACCCTTTGAACCATGTCAGGTTAGATAGTTTCAGTCTTTTCAAAAAATTTACTAGAATGACTTGACAATGATAAATTTAACTTCTTCAATAAATTGAAGTGTTTTCTTCACATCTCAATCCATAAAGCAAAGAAAAATTTGCAAAAAAAGTTTAAAAATAATCAAAACACAAGATGTTGCAAAACTAGTTGCACATGTAACCCAACTAGGATGGGGAATACATGCACCTTCTTGCGCCTAATATTGCAACAGATTTTGAGGCATGCGCCTTTTTTGCATGCCTTCTCGTGCACCTAGTTGCATGCGTCTTGTTGCATGAAAAGTTGCACCATCTAAATGTAGCTTAACGATATCAAGACACTTATTGAACAATATAAAATAAATGAAATTCATCAGAACAGAGGTTTCTGTTGTTGATCAGTTGATTCTTGTATGTTTATTAATATAAAAAACATTAATAAACACATAAGAACCAACTTATATTTTGCAAACTGTGGCAGGGAACATTGAACCTTTTCCATACAATATTTTAAAAAAAAAAAATACAATAAAATGTTAATATGTTGCATTTATTTTTACTTTATTAAATAATTTTTTAATAACTTGTTTGTATTCTATAAAGTTCATCTATGAAAAAAGTTAATTTTTGAAATATTAATTGGGGTCTGCAAATTTTTCGCACCTTTAATAAAAGTTATAAAAAATATAAATTGAAGATATTATTTTACCTTAAAACATATTTCACATAGAGCTCTATAAATAGCTGGACACACTTCTTTGATTATTCTACCTATAATATATACTGGTATATGGAAGAGGTAGGCTGCCATATGAATCGCCTGCTTACAAAACCACTGATCATAATGGTTTACATTATTGATGCTTTTATAATCAAAGTGTATATGATTTATCAAATGTGAGAAATCAGACTCTCAAGAGGGAATTTTGCAAATGGACACAACCTTATGAGTAACTTCCAGCACTCCTACTAGCAGCTCTCGTAGGAACAAAACTCAAAGTATTGGGAACAATACTTCGAGTTTTGTTATTATAGTTTTATTACACTCTCAGAGATAAGCTCACGAAATTCCAACTTGGTTTGTATTTTGAGAGCAGTTTTCTGAGAATGCTGAGCAATATGACCAAAGGTTGGTCTCCTAATAATATCAAGGTGCAGCTGGATGGCAGAGTGGTAATGCTTTTCAGGAGTGGCATACCGACAGTATTACCACTACTGAAAAATTTTTTTGGGGTGCTTGGCCCAGCCCGGCAATCCCTGTCCTTCACCAACTAGTGCTCCCTCTACGGGTGTGGGTGCAGCTCATGGTTGGAACTGGCTCTGCGATCGACGAACTGGTCAGAAAAAAACTTAGATGCATGATTAAATGTTTCTTAGGTATTATCTTTTGTCGTGGTTTCACATATATTAATAATAAGCCATATATTATAATATTATAAAGCCATATATAAGCCATATATTTTATAGGAATATTATGATCTGACTATGAGCTTCATGAAAAAAATCGATTAATTCTTTTTTAATGCTATTTCCCCATAATGATGATTATAAAAGTGGGCAAGATGCGGCAGGGCCAATCTAGGCCATAATACTTGCTATCCAATCCATTTATGGATCAGTCAGATAATAGATGACAATGATCGACGAACTGGTCAGAAAAAAACTTAGATGCATGATTAAATGTTTCTTAGGTATTATGTTTATTTAGGTATTATCGTGGTTTCATGTTAACTTTCCGCACTATGTACATTAAGTGGCGGGCATTTCCATGTCAACCATGGGCCACCTACATCTCTAATGGAATCAGCCGTCAAGTGGAGGATAGCGTTCAACGAGTGCAGGGTTCGCCTGAAAAAATCTTTAGAGGTGGAATATAAAATACCAAAGTTTGTATTCCTGGGGAATCTTTGTGAATTGAACCAGGATTCTCCAGGATGGATACGCATCATTCTGCATTACACAGATGGAAATGATTGCGTGGAAAAACATTGTTACAAGCAGTTGGATATAACTGTACAATTGTAACAATTGCTTTACCACACCACCAATCTGTAAACATAAAGTTATCGTCTATCGCTTTATCATTTCTAATTATTCTGTCAACAAATGATATCAGTTTTACAATCCGAAATATAGAGGATACGAATTAACGGGATTGTCCAAATCTCCAATAATAAATTTTCCAAATGTTTAACCAGTATTTTATCCCAGAACCGCTGTTTGGAGAACCAAACGGTTTCGATGTGTTAGAAATTGAATATTATTCGGCCAATCGAAAACTATTTATACATTCTTCGTGAATTACAAATAATTTTCAAATACTTTATAGTATTCTTAACTCTGACATCATCTTTTCGAAAACAGAGGAAATTCATATATTCTTTCGAAGTGATTCTGAACAAAGCTAATGAAGATAATTCTTTATTCTGGATTACAGTTAATCGTTTTGAAGAATAAATATATAAAGAGTACTTTTACTGAATTAAATATAAATAATATTTCCTTCATCTACACCAGGGATACTCAAAACACTCAGTTGATTTGTTAGCGGCCGCCTCACCATGTGTTATTTTACAAGTCATACAATCAACGAAATATTATTTGTAATTTTGTTGTTGCATTTTCAAATAATATTTTTCTGATGTGAATTATGTTTATAGTGGTTCAATAATAATGTTTTTAAGCAATAAGGAAAAAAAAAAATAATAATATTTCTAATATAGTAATAAACATTTTTAAATTATTACTCTATTTATGTGAGTGTAATAAGTAATTTAAAACAATTGTCATGCACACAAAGTTGCACAGCCACTTAAATAATGAAAATTTAGAATCAATTTTGCGTTTGGCTACTACCACTGTCAAATCTAACATTAAAAAAATGTTAAATCAGTGCGATACCACGCATCCTATTAAAAATTCTTGGTTTAATTTTGATTACGTTTCGTTGTAACATGTGATTAAAAAACATGATATATAACGTTCGTGCTTTTTTGGTCACCCTCCTATAAGTTACGCTAAATCCATGCGGCCCTTACTGTTATTACGTCTGTGCTTCGTGTAGATTCTACACGAATTTTAAGCAAAAATATTATGATTCAAACTTTAACTCTGAATAATTTTGATGACATAAAAGTTTGATTATTTTTTTATTGTTTCTCATTTTAATAATAATTATTATATAGTAACAGATAAGTAATGTCCTAAAGAATAATTGAAATAAAATAATATTTTTAAAATAATTTAGAATTATTTACCTGCCACTGTTGGTAGAAGGGTAATAAAAATTAAAATGTGAACAAATATCGACAAACAGATTATGAAGAATTTAATTCCGCAAAAGAATTTTGTTTTTTCCAGATATCTGTTGCTGCAAAGTTGTTCATAAGATGCATACATAGAAGTAGAAAATAAGCACTCCAGCCATGCATCTGAAAGTAATTAAATCTAGTTAGTTCATAATAAATAATATTCAATTTCGTTTACTTTAAACTAACTTTTTATGCTCACATATGAAATCTGGTAACACCATTTAGAGATATCGCTAGATAATACTTTATTTTCGATAATGTTATTCATTTTATTTCATATGTGCATTTAATATACTTATAAGAAATTATATTTTTCTGTCACCAACTTTTATTGGCCAACTTTATATTAAATTTTATACTATAATTCTAATGGGAAGAATATTAATGTACCAGAGGAGTCGGCTGGACTGGCCACGTGGAGATAATTCGGCTTTCACTCTGGAGGATCTGGATTTGGTTACCGGGCTCCCACCCCTTGGAAATACTTATCATGATATCCAGTCCCGTCCCTTCTATCCCCGATCCCCAGAATCCAGCTGACCTTTCCCCAAGAGTTGGCAGCTGTGCTAGGGCTTGTGTAGGATCTCGGACAGATCTTTTTATTTTCTTTCTAATGGAATCCGAAACTACGACGTCACACCATTTGCAGGTGTCAAATATATAACACAAACAAACAATAGAATCAAATATCACACCACTTGCAGGTGTCAATTAATATATAACACAAACAAACAATAAAATCAGACTTTTGTCAAGTAATATATAACACAAATAAACAATTGAATTAGACTTTGTTTCAGAATTTAAAATAATAATCGTCTAGAAATCATCTTTAAAAAACTAAAAGTTGCAGGTGTCAAGTATATAACACAAACAATAGAATCAGACTTTGTTCACATAATTTAAAATAATAATCATCTAGAAATCATCTTTAAGAAACTAAAAATATTTAAAATAATAATCGTCTAGAAATCATCTTTAAGAAATTAAAAACTAGTAAAATAATAATCGTCTAGAAATCATCTTTAAGAAACTAAAAACTAATAATATAACACAAACAAACAATAGAATCAGACTTTGTTTGCAGAATTTAATTAATAATCATCTAGAAATCATCTTTAAGAAACTAAAAACTAGTGAACTGTTCCATAATAATCATCTAGAAATCATCTTTAAGAAACTAAAAGCTAGTGAACCGCAATCGTCTAGAAATCATCTTTAAGAAACTAAAAACTAGTGAACTGATGTATCATCTTCTAGTGAACTGTTGCATGTCTATTTTTAATTAATTAAATAATTTGTTTCTTTGTTGGCAGAATTTAAAATAATAATTATCTAGAAATCATCTTTAAGAAACTAAAAACTAAAAATTGTTGCACGTCTATTTTTAATTAATTAAATAATTTGTTTTCATTACTAAATGAATAATCGTCTAGAAATCACTTTAAGAAACTAAAAATACTGAAGTGTTGTATCGTCTAGAAATAATCTTTAAGAAACTAAAAACTAGTGAACTGTTGCGCGTCTATTTTTAATTAATTAAATAATTTGTTTTCATTACAATATGTTATCATTTACTTGAATATATCTTTACATGCTTATAATTTTAGTAATTTTAATAATGATATTGTCGGATTTGAATTGATTGTAATTAAAAAAATAACAATTAACAATTAAGCAAACGAATCACGTGATGCGACGACGCTGTTTTATAGAGCTCTATTTTGACCAAAGGTTCTTTTTAACAAATATTTGTGAAACTTGAAAACCAGTTCCTTCTTAGAAACTTCTTTAACTAAATTAATTGTAAGAATTAAATGCAATAACTTCATTTATATTGTAAAACTAACGAAATTAACCGGAAAAACTGTATTATTTCTGAACGAATTTTTGATCGGGAGAGGGAAATGGAATGTTATACTTGACAGATAAACTCATAAAATATAACTGAGAGAGAAACAAACCAAGGGATCCAGTGCGACTCAAGGACATAGGTCCTGATTAAAATAAACTAGAATAATTTTATTTTGACAGTTTTCTGCACCAATACGATGCAAGAAATAGAAATTCCTTTGTCAAATGAAGAGTTTAGTTTAGTTTAGAACCTTCTCTTCAGTTTGACATGACTGGAAAATTTAAAGAAAGTACGAGGAGTAGAAAAGGGAAAGAAAGCATTTTTAACAGTTTGCACAGAGTTTTTGCTCTAGCTGGCTGTGTCTGTGTCTCTTAATTTTGACTTTGGCTAGCTCTTTCCTCTTTCAGTTCTCCTCTTCAACTATGTCCGTTTTTGGGTGAATGTCATCGTCTTTGTGTTCGTCAGTATTTTTGTTTTCAGTTTAAGTAAACTAAAGAAGATATGAAGAAAAGAAGAAAAAAAAATCTCTGTCATGGGTTTGTCCATAGGTCTTTCTATCTCTCGCAAATTAAACTATAGTAAAGCCCCCCTTAAGGTTAGGATTAGGTTTTAACTTTGTGCTTTCGTTAGTTTTATTCTGTTTTGTCTTCGATTCATGTTACATTTGTTTTTATAATTATAATTATATATTAAATATATTATTTAGTTATATATAGTTTAGATGTCGATTGCTTCCGCATTTCTCACTTCACTTCTTGACCCCTGATGCGTCGCTTACCACATCACTCACTAAAAATTAGTCACAATCCTGACATCGCTCACAATTTTTCGGCCACAATCCTGACATGCTGTCATCTAAATATTCTTCACCGTGCTAGAGCAACACGGTCTAAACTGCTCCTGGTGTCAGATCTGACGTTCAACATTATAGATGAGCTCACACTCAGATTTTCGATACTATCTGACCACGCAATTTCGTGTCGAAACACACGAAATTACGTCATTAAGACTCCCCACAAACCTCACACTTGTTTCGTCTGGCTACAGTAATCTATTTGAATGGAAAGTGACGATATTTGCTATAAAGGTTAGGTTAGGTTAATTAGATTACGTCGCCATATCCTCTTGGGATATACTGTATCTGGCGGCGGTCACTTGTAGAGCCCATCACAGGCTGGCCAACACCCATGAAGGGGTCAACCGGATGGTTGAAGGATGGAGTTCAATGGGCCGGGCCCGGACCCCTCCTAAAAAACTGGAGGTGTGGGGCCCGGATTTGAACCCGGATCCTCCAGGGTGGTAAGCCAAAGCTTTACCACGCGGCCATCCGGCCGATTTGCTATAAAAGAAACATACCAAATGAAGTGAAATGGTGGCTCTATTGCTACTGTTAACTGTATTTAATTTATATAAAATACAAATATATAAGAGCTGTACAAATAAATATTAATATTGATTAATATATAATGAATAAATAATGATATCTACTTGTCTTACTAATGTAGAGAAATAATATCTTTCGTTTTTTTAAGTATATCCAACCACATTCTAAAACAAATAACAGTACAATATTAAAATGAAAGAAGTTTTAATAAAATTTATATAAATGTGGAAACTTTTATTGTTTATATTGCATTTTTATATTACGGGATATCTTGCCATTTAGTTATTAGTTATCATCATTTTTACAGGTCCAGAATGAAAATGTTAATCATTAAAAACTTAGAACCTAGTTAAGACGGTGTTTAATCAATCACATTATTCTACCTTATTATCTTTCCTTATTCTAACCTTATTTAAATATTAGGCTATTTGCAGGTTTCCTGAATTCGCCTCATTGACTTTTGTTTAGTGCCTCTTAGGTATATGACTGTAAATAGTATGTTGAGCGGTGAAGGCGCGCGTATAGAGGTATAATGTCATACTGTTTTTTACCACCTCTGGAGATGACAGTTGCCGTTAAACGTACCTGACGAGCAGTGAGCTTGTTGTTTCTGTCGTATGGATAGCAATGCTATATTTACCTGAAAAAGGAAGGGTGCTGCTGGAAGTATTTCCGGTGGGCGTGCTGTAGTGAGTGAATGGCATCGGTTGAAAGTTGCAGGGGGAGGAAGGGCGCAGGGAACCCTTTTTTCTGCATGGATAGCACTCCATTTTTGTCTAACTGCGTTGGCTGCTGGAAGTATTTCCGGTGGGCGTGCTGTAGTGAGTGAATGGCATCGGTTGAAAGTTGTGGGGGGAGGAAGGGCACAGGGAACCTTTTTTTTTTACATGGATAGCACTCTATATCTGTCTAACTGCATTACGGATATATTTACCCGAAAAACAATGGTGCTTATATTAAAAATTATTATGAGACGATATTTCTAGTATTGCGCGTTAAAGGGTTAAATATCATAAGCTCTTCACTCCGAATTTGAAACTTATAAACTTACGAATATATATATATATATATATATATGGATTAATAAAAAAAACTGTCTGTCGCACTTATATTAAAAATTATTTGGGAGTTAATACCTCAAATTAAGGGGTTAAAGTTCGTAAACCTTACACTTTATATCATAAGCTCTTCACTCTGAATTTGAAACTTATAAACTTACGAATATATATATATGGATTAATAAAAAAAACTGTCTGTAGCACTTATATTAAAAATTATTTGGGAGTTAATACCTCAAATTAAGGTGTTAAAGTTCGTAAACCTCACATCTGAATTCGAAAATTTAAAACTCAGTTAATAAAAATTACCGCACTCATATTAAAAATTATTAGGGATGATATATTTAATATGTCAAATTAAAGGGTTAAAGTTCTCAAATCTTTCACTCTGAATTCGAAATTTGTATTGAATCTTTTTATATTAAACCTTGAATATTGTAAATAAATGTTTTTTATTTTATTGAAAATTTTTTATTTAAGATTTTGACATTGTGCAATTTACAAGGTGTAAAAAATAAATTTTAAATCATTATTGATACTTTTTATATTAAACTTTTAATATCTTAAATAATTATTTTTATTTTATTGAATTGTTTGTTTTTTTTTATTTAAACTTTTGACATCGTGCAATTTATATGGTGTAAAAAATAAAATTTAAATCTTTATTGGGAATATAATTGCATGTATTTAACAATATTTTATATTAAACAGTTTTTGTTAAAAATAATTTCTGTAATAGATCTACGTATTCAGGTCTTACCTTAGAGATGCTTAACCAACTTCATATAATTAATCTTGGAGGTGCTTACTCATTTTTTATCTATATTAGATCTAAGTATTCAGGTCTTACCTTAGTGATGCTTAACCAACTTCATATAAGCAATCTTGGAGTTGCTTACTCATTTTTACTAAGAATTGATTTAACCAATGTCTCTACAAGTCTTTGTACTTTGTTAAATTTTGTATTCATCCAGCTGAGGAAAAAATTTTTCGTTATCTGTATCTTAAGCATTTTTATACATTTTATAATTGACTACCAAAACTATAAAATTTTGGACTTTTTATGGTATTAAATTTTTTCAATTATTTTTAAAATCAGATTGTAAAAGTATTTAATTTAAACCTTTAACTTTTTTCATATTTAAGAACTTTATAATTTAAGTTTAATAACTTTGAATCGATGTCTGATAATAATAGATCAATTACCTTGAAATATATAGTTATTATTATTAGACATTTTAGCAAACATTTTATTAAATACATCCGATTTTAAAATTAATATTTCTGTGTTTTTATTCTAACATAAAAATATGGTTAAAAACTATTTATATTACAAAATGTAAATAAATCTTTTTAAGGTACTTACCATTGATGAACAAGGGTGTGATTATAATATCTACGACAAAATTCGACAGAATTTCGATTCAAAGTGAACCATATACTTTTGTTATGGGTTACCACTATATCTTGATATGGATGTTCTTTTTCAAATTAGAAATGGCAGGTGTATATGACAAATCGTGCTTCCTTTCTAGAAAGCTAATAATAACTTGTTTGTGTTGGGGACAATGGTCTTACATTTTATTCTGCTTAATATCTTAAGTTAAAGCTTTTTCATAGGTTTCTCCAATTTAAACATCGTGTAGATAAATTAGAATAAAGACATAGTTATATTGAAATTATTTAAAAGATAATATTTTTACATCTCATTGTGTTTTTTGATAGAAGAAAGATCATATTTTTAATTTGTCTTCTAAAATAGTATTTTACACTTACCGCGATAAAATTTGTTAACAAACAAAATGAACCATATATTTTTTACTTATAGCCAAATACTATAAGGGACGATTGCTATGGATTAACTGGGGGATGTTCTGTCACCTGATATGTGCGCTTCTTGTAGATAAATGAAGACATCTGTATACTTCTAAGATGAGTATAGTAGTCAGGCTGTTTGAAATATAGGTTCCACATAGTCAATTACTTCGAAAAAAAAGATTTTTTATTAAACATGTGTGATTCCGTTATTTGTATTTCAACGTTTTTATTCTAACATAAAAATGTAAGTAAATTTATATTTCATAGTTTGAGAAAATTTTCAAAGTCAAAACATATTATAATTATATTTTAATCACGAGTTCGGTTGTTTCTGATTTTTATATTTAACTAAGAATATACTTAATTCGCTAGAACGCAACTATTTTCAGAGTTAGTATAGAACTGTACATATTTTTCAATTTAAAGAAGTTTAAACGGCAAAATTCGATTCTTAATGATTTAAAATATATTCCAATAAAAAATATTGAAAATAAACGAATTTTTATGTAAATAAAATTACTTATTTGTTACAAAAATTAAACTAAATAAGTAAAAATGAATATCAAAATTATGTATTAGAAAAAATATAATTTAACATTTGCTATAATATTCATAAATAAGAATAAAAATATTAAATTAATATTTATATTAATTTTAAATAATCACACTTTTGTGGGGATCATTCTGTATTGAAACCGTCCGGTGGAGATGATTAAATGATACAAGCCTCCTTGTGGAAAGAGTAGTGGAGGTTTAACTAAATAAGAATCAAAATATTAAATTAATATTTATATTAGTTTTAAGTAATCACGCCTTTGTGGAGGTCGTTCTATGTTGAAAGTTTCCCTTGTGGAAGTAAAATGATAAAGTATGAGGAAGCGGGTACTGAGGGCTTAACTTTAGTTTTCTTCCTCTTAATTCTTTAAAAATTATATGTTTTTCGTTTAATAAATAACTTTATCTGCAAATAAAAAATTTTAACTTATGGCTCAAATAAAAAACTTTAACTTATGACGATTAAATGCTTTCCACTCGTTTATTAAAAATATACCTGATTTAGCCAAGGGCAGTAGATATAAAATATTGTTAGGTTTAATACTTACATCAAGAACTGCCATGTTTTTACCTTGATTGAGTTTAAACCGATTTGTGAGCACTTGTTGCAGTTATATTCTTAAAGTATTTATATCATTTTAATGAGATTTTACGTAGAATGCCTCCATTGACTAGGTATAAAATTATTAATTAAAAACTTATTAAATATGCGATATGATATAGCACATCTGAGAAAATTTTGATTTGATAACTTTATATGTTTTATACGTATTGTAAAATCTATAGATTTTCTTGAAACTATATTTAACTATATTATCCGAAGTTATGCATATATCAGAATAACACTGGAATTTATGATTATCATTTTTATATTTTGTGATATTATTTTGCGAGCGCTTGTTACAGATATGCTCTTATATCATTTTAAAGTGAATTGACAAACTACTAAATAACAGGAAATAACGATAAGATAAGCTTCATTTTCTCCTAAAGCGAAAATTTTAAATAAATATTTTATTGTAGGAATTCTAAAAAGATAACTGATGAACGAATATGTTTTTATATATCTTTTAAATTAGTACATTTTATTTAATATAAAAAATAATGTTAACATTCACAAGCTCATCTATTTCGGGAACGTTGGTAAAGAAGTATGCTGATTGACATATCATAAAGATCGTCCCAAATTATATCACTGATAATTCAAACACAATGAATATAATCCGTTAGTTTTTACGGCTGGTAAAAACTAACGCAAATCTATCTGTGATACCGAAAATGAACAATTGGCGTCTACATCCAATATACATTCCGAATAACAATTAATGAATAGTGATAACAGAGATCTGTGATGTTTTATCAAAAAGAATAAAACTGATACATTTATAAACGCAGAGGTATTAAATTACGATATAACTATAATAACCGAATCCTGGATAGTGAAAGACAATATTGGGTTATTCTATCAGACGAATAAATTGGCACAATGTGTAGAGATATTATTATTGTTTTAAAGGATAAACAGCCGCTAAAGTAGTTTCATTTAAAAATAATTTTACTTGTATCAAAGCTAGTACATATAAATTACTCATTTTTATTATCTATTTTTGGCTGGATACATATGCATTTGACATTTGATATCGTGATTTTTTTTTATTTATTTCTTTCTTTTCTTTGTAATAGAAAATAATCAAATATGGAAAAAGATATAAAAATTATACAATGTTTAGTATATGCCTTAAGTCGAGTAAAGTATAAATATAGCGAATTAATAGAGATAAAACCAATTATCTAGGACTTATATGTGACCGTTTTTCATCATCCCACTAAAGGTTTATAGACTTATATTGTTAAATTATGGAAAAGAAATAACACAGATATGCATATTCCTATGGAAAACATTCGTCTTTATTAGCTACTTACTTTTGAAAAACAAAAATAACGCAAACTGTAAAAATGATAATCCTGCCAGATAATATATTTGCAGCTTTGAGAAAATTTTCTCGGATGTACTATACCATATCGTATATTTATTTAATAAATTTTTAATTAATAATTTTACTCGTTGCCTTTCGCAATCTTATAATCTACAAGACAGATAGATTGCCATTATTATAGCGCATTCTTTTCTTATAGTGTTTGAAAAAGCATTAGCTCAGACTTTTAAATTTCAATTAATAAATAAGCTACGTGATAATAAACGCTTTGTTGGAAACAATAAATCAACTTATACAATTTAACTGCTTATACTAAATCTTTGGATCTTATAGTCATTTATAAAAATGTGCATTTACAGATTTTGTGTAAATAGATTAATGAACAAATTTGATTCAGATGTGTGCATTACGGATTGAATTATTAAATTATTTCACATGAGATTCAATACAATTGCAATTAATAAACTGAAATTAAATCAGTATACGTTAACAAATAGCTTAAGGTCAGCTTTAGACCGGCTTCTTTTTTGCAGTGTATGCTAACAGTATTTTTAATATGGTTAATTCTATAGTTTTGGGTTATACAGATGATTTTAAAATTATCAATACCAACATAAATTTCCACTGAGTGACACTAAGATAATACAGAAATGATTCGAGAATAATAATTTAAAATGAATGATGATGAAAAATTTAAATTTATGAGGTTTATATTAAATAAAAATATATTTCTACGAGTTAGTTTATATTAGCTAAAGGTATTATTACATTAATAAATAGCTATAAAGATCTAGGAATCGCTATAGATTATCTTTTAAAAATCATATTTTTTATATATAAGAACTTTATTTATATAAAATATGGTATATTGTTTTATAGTATTAATTGTAAATAGAAAGTATTTATAAAATTAGACTGTTATAAAATAAGGATGTACCAATTTTTTATGAAAAAAGAGGGGCATAGACACAAAGTTTGGAAATCACTGGATTAATTGATAAACAATTATTAATGGTTTTGTTTTGTTGAAAGCAAGAAAAATTAGAATATAGTTCATATTATATTAAATAGAATTTATTTTTATAATATCTATTATAAATATATTTTTTGGTAGTATATTTGTTGCTTTGAAAAAACAAAGCTTTGGTATGTTTCTCAGTGACTATGTAACTGATTTCATTACATTCCTGGTTCCAAAGTATTACAATATGTTTATGTATTAATGCGACTGAGTGAAGAAGAAAGAGGGTGCCATTTTCTAATATTGCCTCAGATGACAAAATATTTAGATCCTGCACTGATAGCAGTGGCAGAACTCAAAATTTTTGGCCCCCCACAAAATATTATTTGGACACTTACCACAAAAAAAAATTATCTAGATATTTTTATTAGAAAATAATAAAAAAGAACAAAAAAAGAACAAAACTGCATTGTTTAAAACCAGAACATCATAGAAAATATCAAAAGAAAATATATTTAAAATAATTTCTTTTTCCTGGATTTTAAATTTGCAAAATCTTTAATCATATCTTTATTTCCATATTTTTGGCTACTGCTCCTACTGTCGCATTGCTCTGATTCAATGAGTGTTTCACTCTTTTCATGATGCATTTAATTTTTATTGTATTATATTGTTAATGTAAAAAAGGGTAAAGTACAGATAAAGAGGATTTGGGCTTCTTATAATTCTGGACCCCCCTGCATTGCAGGGTCTAGTGCATTGTAGTTCCACTACTGGCTGATAACCAGTCCAATGGCTTCAACAATATATTCTACTTCACAACTTGTAAGTCGGCAGAAATATCTAAATTGTTGAGCTTCTTCAATTTCGAGTTCTCTAATTAGGGCAGATCCAGCACCAAATGTATCCCTGTGATCAATCCATGGTTTGATCCAACAGGTTTTTGTATTTTAGTTTTCTTTTTAAAATAACCTCAGCCAATACAACTGCCACAATTCTTTGTTTGTACGATGATATGATGTCACTATTATCAGAAGTTGACTATCTATTGCAAAGTGGACATGGTTTTGAGAGTACTCTCCAAGGACATACTTTCAAGATCCTCACGAAATTAAAAATCTTGAGAAAGTACTCTCAAATGGACAGTTTCCTGAGTTAGTCTTGAGAGTTTACCAGCACTAGATTCTCAGATGGACATGCACCTTAACAAGTGTATTGAAGATTTCAGACTTAAAAATTTTTAATAGTACTGTTACATGAAACACAGAAAAATTAACACTTTTTATCTACAAAAGAAAAAATGTTAATTCAAGGAGGAGTGTTGGAAAGTGATTGAACATTTTTTGCAGATTTTTTTACCTGTCAGTGATACTAGTTGATTTTTGAGTTCATCTGCAGAATACTGAAGTTAAGGCAGCCATTTTTTATGTATTGTGTATTAATATATATTAATTACTTATTTATAATTAAAATATTTATGTTACTGAGTGCAGTGTCCTATTTAATCCCAACTTTGTTGCAACAGATGGTAAAGGAGAAATTATACATAGTTTCTTTCTAATAGGTTAAGTATAAATTTAGGGGTTTTTCATTGTGGTTTAATTGCTCTTTTAACACAAGATAGGAAATTAAATTTCTATTTACACAGATTCAGAATACTCCCAAATTCAAATTGTAACTGTAATGGTGGGAATAACGGTATGATAGAGCATATTGTCTATGAATGTAGTCTCTTTGACATGTGGCAGAGAAAGCTTATATCACACTTTCATGATCAACTTATATCCTAGTTTGTTTCATTACATATATTATTCAAAGACCAAGAAACAGTAAATCTTACAAAATCATGTTTCATTGAATGCTCAACAAAATATGATCCAAATAATGCATAATTTAAACATATCATTTTTATATAAACAACAACACACATTTCCTAAGTCTGATCATTCTGTTTTGTTGATTTTTTTCTTTTTCTACTATGGTGCTTTTTTCCTGTGGATAAATTAGTGTTACCTGTGGTTTGTGATTTGATATTTATTCTTATCCACTTATCCCCTTTTAGCTATGCAAATAGTAGTAAAGAATGGATGATTGATGCATTGGTTTTATATATCTATACTTATGGTTTTTCTTTCAACTCTCAGGCCCACTACTGTCCAATTTTTGTCTGTCTCTCTCTCAGTTTCTGCAATTTAAACTTATGTCATATAGTTTTCTAATGATTTAGATTTTAGTTCTTTTCATTATATTTAATTTTTTTTCTTTACTTACTATTATTTAAAGCAAAAAAATTAAAAATTAT